>WBNM01015754.1:0-32370 GCA_013399055.1 Ramphastos sulfuratus | reverse complement strand
CTGCACACAGTACTCCAGATCTTCCCAGAACCTGAGGTAAGGCTGTCATGGTTATGCTGGCAAATGTTTTTAAGGATTATCAGCTAAAGACAATTAGTTTAAAGTAAAAAAAAGTGCAAATGTTAAAATGAAATAGTTTGTTTTGTGTGTCAGTAGTTTTCTGGATGCTATCATAAATCTGTCATAGTAGTGCACCTATTTTCAATGTGCATACTGGCAGTGACAGTTTGGCTTGAGATTTTACTGAAAAAAGTGAGCAAGCAAAAATCCTTACTAGTTTGGAGATGAAGATCCAACCCTGCTATTGGGAAGTGTACCTGATAAGGTTCTTTTGTGAAGTTTCTCACCTTTGTAGTTTATCTTGTGTGCTAAATTCTGTCTCTGAATGCAAATGTCTGCTTGCACAGAGCAGAGTAAGTCAGGACTCTTGTGCTGCTGTGTTGATTTCTGCTCCTGGGCAAGCCCACTCTTGCTCTATAAAACAGAGTGAATGATCACTTTAAAGGGGATTTACAAGTCTCTGTTATTTTTTTGAAAGTGTTATGTGTGGAGGAGACAAATACAAAGGTCTCCAGTTCTCAAATATTCAAATTTACCGAAATAGATTTCTCAACATAGGAATATTTTCTTTGTGGAAGGGTCACAATGTGTCTCAGTTCCTAACTTTGTATCACTTTTTATCACAAAAAAAAGGTAATGTTTGAAAGCATTTTGAAGGAAAGATGCATGCATTAGGGTGAAGATTCCTTTTAACAGTAAATGTTTGGAGAATAGGACATCAGTATTTCCGGAGATAAAAATCTTAATCTGCTTACAAATTAGCTGGAAAAAATCAAGCCCATTAAGGATATGAATTTTTGTAATAATTTTAAGAGCAGATATCTAGCTTCTGGCATTTTCAGTCACATAAGCCTGATTTAATCTGTATGAAACAGGTAAGAGTGTTATTTAAGAGGGAGACTGTAAACATACATCTTTCCGTTGAGAAGGGGGAAATCTGGGGGCACACAATCTGTCACAAAACATAATTTATAGGACGGATTATTATGAAGGTTTTCTGAGTCCTGCTGAGTGCTTGACTGAATGCTACATAATAATACAAAAAAATCAATTACTGGTCACAGAGGATGCCCTTGTGTCAGCAAAATCTTTTAGGTAAATGAGTTAACATAATTACTTAGCTATAAAAGCATTTTTTAATTTGTACATTTGTTTTTCGATATTGTAATTTACTTGGTTATTTATTTTAAAGAAGGTGTATGTGCCTGAAGGGGGAAAAGCAGAAGCAGCACCTGCATTGCTTATGGAGAATTTTTTATTCTTGAGGAATTAACTTTGCTTTGGGGAAGAATTCTGTCACCAAGCAGTGTTACATAGCATTATTCACATCCTAGGAGTATGGCAGTTCTGTGCTGAGCTCTGTCTTGGACATGTATAGGAAGGGCCTATATTGACTCTATCAGAATTTTTTTTAATCTTGAAGCTTTTTTTTTTTTTTTTTTTTTAAATTTTTAAACTTTTTAAAAAATTTAGGGCTAGTGTATTCAGGTTGTCCTGAAAATCACTGAAGGCTAGAAATTGCTATCATTATAATAAGAAAATTTCAGCTCAATTATTTGTCTTCAGAACCAACCGATAGTTTAAAAAGGGAACATATTTCCCTATGCATTATGCTTTGATGTGTGACTAAAATCTTAAGCTGACACCTCTACTGTTGAATCAGTTCTATCTGTCTGTAGTATTGTTGGGCAGTATTTCAGAAAGTATGACTCCTCGTTTATGTATTTCCTTATCAGCTTCATTGTATTGGTATTCATTGTTTGAGATAATGGAAAGCTGTGTATAAAGGTTTTTGTCGTACTTAGGTAATTTCTGAGATTTCAAGATGGTAACAGTCCAGTTCAGTAGTACAATCTTGATGTATTTTTATGCCAGTCAGAATAGTGTGCTTCAAGACATAGCTAAAGCTTGAGTATTAGGACTTGTTTACATTTTTATTGCATAGTAGTAGGGAAGTTCTGCCAAATATTTTTCATTTCCTTTCCATGTGAATTTCATACTATTCTTCTCATTTCAATTAAACGGTATATCTCAGAAGCTTTTCCACTCCAGTAGCAGTACTGTGTGTGAGGATATATTTAGATTATAAATGGGTCTTTAGGAATGGGACAGGCCCATTGGTTTAGCTTTATGGATAAATCTTGGGCCAATTATTGGATAATTCTTATGGACTTTTGCTGTATTAATCTCAGTTCTCTGATTTATTACTAAATTGTATCATTTAGTAATCCAGAGGCATTTGCTTCTAGAATTAATTTTTTTCCAATTGTCTCTTTTTTTTTTTAAATTGCATGCCGTATGTACTCTGCAAAAGGCAAAACATTCCCATTCATATGTAATACTGCAAGACCTATATTCTCCCTTACAGTCAGTTTGTGGTGAAGGAACCAAATCTTTCAGAATGCTTTCTGGGATGCTTTTGTTTGTGTTTATTCGGAGCTTGATGTGTGTGTGTGATTTGGTTGGGTTTTTTTTTCTTTTGCTTGTTGCTTAACTTCAGAATGCCACAGAGACTTTGCACGCCTTTGTAGCCTTAAATGTGACTGAACCTAATAGTCAAGCTTCTGTGTTTTTGAAAGTCATCAAATGAGTAGGTAAATAGCATTTTATATTATAACAAAAGAGACTGAGAAAATCTGTTGTGGTCTCATTCCTGAATAGTTTTTTACTGCTTGCCATCAGAAATTGAAGAGATCCTTAGTATTCGTGAAAATTAAATACCGAAAGACCAGAGGGAAGCTACATTGGCTTGTTTCTATCGGCCTACCTGTGAATCAATTCTGTGTCTAACTGCTTCTCTAAAATCAGGCTCAAAAGCTTGATTCTTTCTTCTGTGGAAGTATTATATTCATAGCATGCAGTATTTGTTAATTAAGATAGACTTTCAGGAAATGATCAAAATGCTGATTTTTCTAGGCTTGAAGATGTGCTGGTTTTGAAGGTCATGAGTAATAATCTGTCATGACTTATGTTCCTGTTACATTTTATTTAAGTATTTATGTATTTGCTTTTATTTAAAATTTAACCAGGGCCCCTTTCTTTTCTGTGAGTGTCAGAGAGGAATGATCAGGACTCCAGGTGTACATTTATTATGAGGAGAAAGCATGACTGAGTGAAAGGCTGAATGGTGATTTAAGCTTAACTGCCTCTAATGTTAGTTTTGTTGGAGTTAGTTTATTCTGTAACAGATTTTATTTTCAATAGTAAGCTGACGTTTCTTTGTTCTTTCAGTTTATGACGTTTATATAGGTGCTTGTAGAAGCTATTCAGTCTCTGGATTTTTAAGTGTGGAAACTTCCCTTTAAATGTATTTTCCTCTGTAGTACAGCTATGTCAAAATGTTGAGTATCAACTGCGGCATAACAATGGCCTTCCTGTATTGGATACTGTACTACTGTAGAATCATACAATTGTTTCAGCTGGCAGATACTTCTAAGATCATTGTGTCCTACCATCAACCTAAGACCACCATGGCCACTGAACCACGTCCACAAGTTTCTTGAACACCTTCAGGGATGACGACTCCACCACCTCCCTGGGCAACCTATTCTGATGCCTGACCACTCTTTCCACAAAGATTTTTTTCCTAATGTCCAATCTAAACCTCCTCTGGCACAATTTGAGGCCATTCTATGATTCTACGATTTTCTGTCATTCTGTCACCTGATATTGGGAAGAAGAGACCAGCCCTCACCTCACTACAACCTCCTTTCAGGTAGTTGTAGAGAACCATCACATCTCCCCTCAGCCTTCTCTTCTGTAGACTAAACAATCCCAGTTCCCTCACAGACCTTGTTCTCTAGATTCCGTACCAGCTTTGTTGCCCTTCCCTGGACACACAGCATCTCGAGGGGCCCAAAACTGAACACAGTATTTGAGGTGTGGCCTTACCAGTGCTGAGTACAGGGGCATGATCGCTTCCCTGGTGGCCACACTATTCCTGATACAAGCTAGGATGCTGTTGGCCTTCGTGGCCACCTGAGCACACTGCTGGCTCATGTTCAGGTGGCTGTCGACCAGCACTATGAGGTAATTTTCTGCTGGGCAACTTTCCAGCTGCTCTTCCCCAAGTTTATAGCATTGCATGGTGTTTTCGTGACCCACGTGCAGGACCCCACACTTGACCTTGCTGAATCTCATACAACTGACCTTGGCCCATTGATCCAGCCTGTCCAGATCCCTTTGCAGAGCCTTCCTACCCTCAAGCAAATCAACAGTCCATCTGAAAACTTACTGAGGGTACATTCAATTCTCTTGTCCAGGTCAATGATAAAGATATTAAGGAGAATTTGCCCTGGTACTGAGCCCCAGGGAGCACCACACGTGACCAGCNTTCTATGATTCTACGATTTTCTGTCATTCTGTCACCTGATATTGGGAAGAAGAGACCAGCCCTCACCTCACTACAACCTCCTTTCAGGTAGTTGTAGAGAACCATCACATCTCCCCTCAGCCTTCTCTTCTGTAGACTAAACAATCCCAGTTCCCTCACAGACCTTGTTCTCTAGATTCCGTACCAGCTTTGTTGCCCTTCCCTGGACACACAGCATCTCGAGGGGCCCAAAACTGAACACAGTATTTGAGGTGTGGCCTTACCAGTGCTGAGTACAGGGGCATGATCGCTTCCCTGGTGGCCACACTATTCCTGATACAAGCTAGGATGCTGTTGGCCTTCGTGGCCACCTGAGCACACTGCTGGCTCATGTTCAGGTGGCTGTCGACCAGCACTATGAGGTAATTTTCTGCTGGGCAACTTTCCAGCTGCTCTTCCCCAAGTTTATAGCATTGCATGGTGTTTTCGTGACCCACGTGCAGGACCCCACACTTGACCTTGCTGAATCTCATACAACTGACCTTGGCCCATTGATCCAGCCTGTCCAGATCCCTTTGCAGAGCCTTCCTACCCTCAAGCAAATCAACAGTCCATCTGAAAACTTACTGAGGGTACATTCAATTCTCTTGTCCAGGTCAATGATAAAGATATTAAGGAGAATTTGCCCTGGTACTGAGCCCCAGGGAGCACCACACGTGACCAGCCACCAACTGGATTTAGCTCCCAATAACTACCACCCTTTGAGCCCAGTTAGCACAGGACTAAATTAATTTGAATCTACTGAGAGCAGACCTTGTTTAGTTCACTGTCCACAGGATCAGGCATCAGCTGTGTGCTGACTCTAGTTGTGTATTGCCAAAAGGCACCGTGTGATTTCTAAGCAATTGGGAACTGGTACAGCACGTTGCAAGTACTTCCCAAGGCGCTGGGAGAGCAGGGGAAAGATCTGATAGAAAGACATCACTTATCTGAGCCATTGTTGGAGCTTTGACAAAGTACAGAGGTGGCTGTGGACCAGAACCTGATACTTGAAATCATTTTATGCCTGGTTAAATGTGTTAGAAACCTATAAGTAGTATCAACTAGCAAGCAAATAGAATTGTTCAACATCAGACGCTGCTTTCAAAACACTGAAAAACTGATTTGAAAAAACTTGAAAATATATGTAGGATCTTATGTATGTTGCCAGTTTATATTTGTGTTTACCGTGCTTGGTGTATACTGATGTAATTTTACAAGATACTGTAGCATTATAGTTAAAAAATAGACTACACTTACTGCTAGTCACCTTCACTTCTCTTTTCTTTCCTATTTTTTTTCATCTTTGTAGTTCTTCCTTTTAGTAATTTGGAATGTTACTTGCTGATGAATCTTATTTGAAGAAGATGGAAAGATGAAAAGGAGATGATGACTGAAATAGAACAAGAAAAGTATGGAGAATAGGGGACTATCTAAAGCTTTAAAGGAGCATAGGTGATGGCCAGTTGCAACACTTTATGGTTTTTCTCTTTTAGCTTCTGCCAGCTTACTCAGGATCTTATTTAAGTCTGTTAGCTAAAAACAGTTTTACAGTTACACAAATGGCATGCTAAACCTGAGTGAAATAACTGCCCTTCTGTCTGTATTTTAATTTTTAGTATTTTAATAGATTTTTTTTTTTCCTAGAAGCATGGAGGGCAGCCTTGGGCTTACTAGCACCAATACATTTTCCCAGGACTGGGTTTAGGGTTAGGCTGAGTTTCCCAGACTCCCAAACTCAAAGGAGGTCTCTTTCCGTTTCCTCATTGTTTGTCCTAAATTTCAACACATTGACACATACGGATCTATTAATACTACTGTTTTTGTTATCTTTCTTTCCTGTCATGTGCAT
Source organism: Ramphastos sulfuratus (assembly GCA_013399055.1). Lineage (NCBI taxonomy): Eukaryota > Metazoa > Chordata > Aves > Piciformes > Ramphastidae > Ramphastos > Ramphastos sulfuratus. Next base: position 26,107 of record WBNM01015754.1, on the reverse strand, counting down.
ATATTCATGTTCATATATGTATGAATTTATTTTAAATCTTGTCTTCATGAAGAAATGTATCCTAGATGAGCAAATAAAGAGAGAATTAGTGTCTTCCTTGGGAAACAGTCAGATTCAGGTAACTCTGGACTTCCCATTGGCCTTGTGTGTTGTCATTGAGTGTCCTGATGTGATGAGATATTAAATTTTTTTTTTTTTTTTTTTTTTTTTTTACAAGTTACTTAATCTGCAATTAGGAAAGGTATGAGCCAGCTTTTTTTTTTACATTTAACTAATTTTCTAAATTGATGGGATATGTTCATAAAAGTGCAGATAGATATTGTGGAAATTACCTTAATGAGCTTGGATTTTTTTTTTTTTTTAAATAGTCTTTTAGAAGTAGCTGAACAATTGAATTTTTTGCTTCCTGTGTTGTATACTAGATGCTTTGTACATTGTGATTTTTATTGCATGAACAATTATGAAAGGTCAGCCCTAGTGGCATTTTCCGTATTTAATCGTAGAATCATTTATGTTGGAAAAAATCTTTAAGATCATCAAGTCCAACCATAAACTTAACACAGCCAAGTCTACCACTAAACCATGTCCCTAAGCGCCACAAATACATGTCTTTTAAATACCTCTAGGGACGCTGATTCCATCACTTCTCTGGCAGCTTCTTCCAGTGATTGACAACCCTTTTGGTGAAGAATTTTTTCCCAACATTCAATCTAAACTAATGTTTTAGAGTTCGTATATTGACTTGTAAGACAATTTCTTCTTCTGTCCTTGATAAGAAAAAAAAGTATTTGGCATAATCTCTTACCGCCCTTTTTAATTAGCTTCCTTTTGGCAGTGTTTGTCTGTACCACCTTAAGTCATGGAGAATGGGATTCAAAAGGGACACATTGCTTGCTCAATTGCTAATTTGTGAGAGCTACATTATACTTAGGATAGATTTTTATTGCTTCACCCATTCAGAGTCAGCTGTTAGTATAAGTGTCAAAAGGTACTACAGAAAATGTGGTCAGCCAGCTGTGAAGAGATGGTGTGCCTACCTGGGATGATATGCAATTGGGAAAATGCTGTTAGGTTGCCACGTTGTGGGTTAAGCAAAAAGTCTGTAATTGTTAAATTTTAATGCACCGTGGCCTTACAGACAAGTTACTTCATCTGAAAAGGAAGGTCTTGAAATACTTCCAGCGCACCCTGACATGCTTGGTGCATATAACTTCCATGACATTTTAGGATGAGTTCTTAAAAAATTTTGTTATTGCTTGTTTTCTTCAAGTGGTTTCACAGAAGGGTGTGGTGCAGTTGCTGCAGTTTATTGCACAGTTTTCTCATGTGGCCTCTTTAAGTTGAAATAGATGGTATGAGAATGGATAGAAGGTTTTGGAATATGATAGTCCTTGGCATTTTTTTGGAGGAAGTAATTTACTTGGCTTCTTGTGTATCTGTTCCTCTGTGTTTTCTGATCTACTACAGTAGTATATGAATAAAAGCTGCACCTGTGTGCTAGTTTGAGCAGCCTGCTCCAGAGAGAATGCAGTTTGCCCCCAAAAAGGGTAAAATAACAACACTCACAAGAATATTTACAAAACCAGATAAAAATACAAAATGTAACAAGGTGGGGAGAAAACCAAAAACCAAAAACCCAGCAAAAGCCCATTTCCCTTTCCTGGGCTAGACTCAGGACTCACTGCGTTGCGCAGCAAGAAAATCTGTCAGCTAGGCCTACCTTCCACACANCATTTTACAAAGTGTGGGGGGGGCAGGTAACTCCCAAACCACCACAAAACCCAAGCAAAGTTAAGAGTGCTGTGCAAGAATGAGGGAGAAGGGAAAAAGAGCGCTGACCGGGAGGCTGGCTTCTTATATCGGGAAAATACAGAATAAGAAATGGCATAAAAAAATGACAGTATACTGTACCTTCCCTCTGGTACTCTCTGTCCTGGCAGAGTTTTCTTCTCTACGGTTTTACAACTACTCTCTAACCTACAACAACCTGCAGGTAGAATGACCTGTGAAAATGCCTGGCTTGCTGTTCAGCTGCTTCTCACAAGGTGATTTTCAGAAACCCATTTTCCCAGACTCTGTTTGACTCCTCTGTATGACTACTACCTCATGTTTTTGCTTTTGTAATTTCAGTGTACTTCTAGGTGGAATTACCATCTGCATCTAGAGTGAGTGGAGAGAAACACTGCATGTCATTTGAAAGCTGTGATTATAACATTCTATCTAGAATGCACATTTGCTTTAGTTCCATTAATTCTGAGGAAAAAAAAAAGCCTCATGAAATAATGTGAGGGTAGGAGGAAACAAAAATAGTACTGGAAATAAAAAATATTTTGTTGTAAAGTGCATCGACTTGCAGATACTGTTAACACTAATTGTCAGACTAGAATTCCAAGAAATTACTACATCTTTTTGGGGACTACGTGGGTTCTAGGTTGGTTTCTGTACTTTGAATTCTGAAGTCTATACTGAAGGTAAAAATTCTCACACCAAACAGTTCAGCACCTTTTGAAACAGTGCTAGTAGGAGGCTTTATATTCTTAATTTGGATTTTGTTTAGCCAGTTTACAGGTCACTTTCAGTAACTTCAGCTAGAGCTTATCTCTGACACTTGAAATGGTTGGTCAGAGTACTGATACTTACCAAGGCTCTCACCAGCTGAGCACTTTTTAAAGATATGGGAGAGATGTATTTAGGGGTATGGAGTTGCAAGATAAAATCAACTATCATGACACATTAGGTCTTTACGCCAAAATAAGAGTCAGAGAGAGATTTGCTTTTCTAGGCAATCGCACTTGATTTCTGAGAGAGAATTGCAAGAGAACAGCTAGGATTTCTAAATGCCCTGCATCAGGGCTTTCTGCTCTTGTGGGTCATCTTGAGAATGGTCAGTTTGCTCCTTTTCTGTGGGAAAAAAAGACAAGTAAAGGTGAGTTTGAGTGCTAAGTGGGATGATTGTCCTGAAAGTCTTTCATAAAGTGACAATCTACCTATAAAATTACTGAACTGTAAAATACTGTTGCTGCTAGGGTATTTTTCTTTGTGTGTCTGTGTGTGGCTCTGAAACAATTTCTAGACAGAGGTGTGTGTGTGAAACAGTTTCCAGACAAAGACATCTCTCTTGACATCAAAAAAAGAACATGGCTACTTGAAAATGCAATACTAATAACTGAGCCTTGAGATAAGGCTTATTTTATTCTCTACTAAAGTAAAATTCATACCGTATCCACTGGATTGACCTCCTGGTCTGTTTGATTCCTTTGAGATTCTGATGGTTCAGCCCTATGATAGGAAACTGTCCAAAAGTAAGTGGATGTCAGACTATGTCACTTGAAGTGATTCAAGTAGTCTCATTCAAGAGTATTCAGTGCGTGTGATGGCAGCACAAGTAATGCAGCAAAGGCATGCCTTCTGAGGAGCTGCTTCTGTGATTCTGGGAGCAGTTAGGATCACTTCACAACCAGTTGACAAACTGACATGTGTATCAAGCACAGGCTGAAAATTCTGTGTGAACGTGCAGGATTCTCTTAGCTGCAATAGTCCATCACAACTTGGGAGGTCCTGTGAAAATTGTCTACCATAAGATCTTAACTGGGAAGAAGACTTTTGTATGTTCTTGGCTTACTAGGAAAAACATTCTCTGTTAAGAAGCACACTGTCAAAAGAAACCCCAAAACCCAACCCAAACAACCAAAAAAAAAAAAAAAAAAACCCAAAAAACCCACAGCTTGCAGAATGTATTTTTTGTAGTGGACAGTGCTCAGGTGGGATAAAACATGAAGGAATCGGTAATGACAGTCCACATCAAATGCTAACGCTTTATGATATCAGCATATTCCTGGACATAAATATAGATACCTAAAGTGATTCTATAATCCAGGAAAATACATTTCAAACCATAAGCATTAGCTGTTATGATCAGATTTGTAAAATTCAGATTACAATATGAAAATATATTTGCATTTTCTTTGCTGTTGTCCTACTTGAACATAGATGTACTGGACCAGCCTCTATCCCTAATAACCATACAGAAGTATCTCTTGCAGTGACTTGTGGAAACTTGAATGCATGTATACAGGCACCTTTTTGGGATGCCTTTCAGGATTGCTTTTGATCCTGAAAGATCAGATGGGGTAGATGCACCGAGCCATTGAACTGATTTGCTTTAGTCTGATTGCATGTTCAGCAAGAATTGGGTCTGAATTCCTGTTCTGAAAAGGTATCTTCACAAGGCACTTTGGTAAGGTGCATTGTGAACTTTTTCAACAAGTGTCAACTCTGTATTGGAATCACCTAACAATGATGATTTAACAAAGTGGTTAGGTTTGCCCTCAGACAATTTATCATACTATATCCCCCAGAAACATCCTCAGAGGTGGTCATTGCATTCCTGTTGTAGATGACTTTTCAAATAATTGGAGTGTTAGAGTAAACAAGAGTCTCAGACTTCTGAACAGGATCTCTTCAGAGATTGAAACTGAACTGCATGAAGTTGTGAGTTTACAGAAGGGCTGCGTACTGCATATTTTGTTTTTCTGTAAGATTAGTGGTGATATTTAATAATAGTTGCTGTAGATGCTGCGTACAAAGTTCTTTTAATATGGTAATCCTATAATCGAAATTAGCACGTTTTGTATGTATCTTGTGTTAATGAATAACACCGTCTTTGAATGTAAGAAGTGGTTCTGCTTTGTGCTAGCTTTTTTTCTGGAAATCACTACTGACAAAAGCAAAATTATTCTGTCTTTAAATAGATACCAGTTTTTCTCTTTTCATCCAGTGTTCTGAAAACTATTTTTAGTGTTTGTAGGAGGAGCATAGTACAATCATTCATCTTCTTGCATCTCTTCAGTTGTTAAATGTGCAGGTCAGGGGAACTCAAATGTGACCATGCTTTTCAGAGGATTTGTTTATGCCTTAGGGTTTCTATACATGTGAGTTTCATCAGGTGTTTGCAAGGGATAAATAGTTCCTACATCCATACTTACAAAAAGTGTTTTTGCATATAGTCATTTGTGACAGCTCCTGGGAATTTAACTGGGAGAGTGGGGGGAGAAGATATGCCTCTTCAACCTAGTTATTTTTTGAGTTTCTGTTCTGATGTATTTTTCGTCTCGTTATTGGTTAATGTAGATTGGTGGTTTTAATGTAGTGTATGTCTTCAAAGATATTTCACAAGTTGACTCAGAATTTGAGCAGCTGTTTACAGTGAGTTGCTGCTATTTCACAGGAATCAGTTAAGGCATGTTAAACTTCTAAGTTAAAATAAGATGCACTGATTACTGTAGATGAAGTAAGGAAATCAACTTGAAATACTGTCTTATAAAACACAACTGTGCCTTAAAGTGAAACACAGGATTTGGTAGCTTTTTAAGAGTTCCTGTTTGCCAAATGTATAGTATATTGAAAATGAGTTATAAACTTGTTGCTGTAGAATCAACATAGATTTTAAGCCAAAAAGCTGCTGAAAGAATACAGTAGCAACTGAAGATTAGATGGAGAGCAACAGTTTAGGAGTCAGTCAGCTTCAGGCTAATTAACAGGGATGTACTTAATGTGGTGCATTTTGCGTCAGCAAAATTATAATTGCATTCAGTTACTTTAAAGGAAATTAAATTGTTATCAAAATTATATTTTTACAGTTGTACAGTAGTCTCAGTGTTAGTGTTACACACTCATTTCATGAGTATGATTGTACTGAGATCATGAATTACCACATTCAGGACTTCTCAATTAAAGGCTGACCGGACTGGGGAGTTTTGAGCTGGGCTGATGGATTATACAGCAAAGAAACAGCTTTGCAGCTGTATTTGCTCTACTTTTAAGGGTTGATTTGAGGACAGTCAGCAGCATGCCATCTTGAACTTAATCCACAAGATATAAAAGAAATTGAAGCAAGAAGTAATTGAACTAATACACTGACATGTTTGTATAGTTTACGTAGCTTTTACCTTTGTGGTAAAGATAGACAGGTAAAGGTATTGCTGCAGGAGGTGAATATTTAGTAATTATTCAATTTAAAGTACTTCACAGTAGCAGCTTTTTGGTGCAAGGATTCATTCTGTTTCCCTTTTTAATTGATAGTGGATCTGAAACTGCCTGCTACTATGTGTGGTATTAATAATACTCCTGCAATTTATTAACTGATTATATGATTGAATCAACCGCCCACTATTTCACCATTATTCCCTATTAGTTTTTTCTGCTTTTCTGTAGTTAGTGGTGTAGCTTTTCTGTAGTTTGTGTGCATTTTCTCCAGCAGCTGACCAAAAGGAAAACACAGAAGCAGCAAAAGCCAAAGCTGTGGCTGTGCCACCTTGCCTTTGCTTCTGGGTTACACTTGTTTCTAACCACCTCACACAAACATTGACTTGGCTGCTCTTCCATACTAACCCCTTTTACAGATTTGAAATGGCTACTCTTCCTTTGTCTTTTGTTTCAATTGGTAGAATAATGGATTTATAAATAAATGTAAAAATTTTAGGGGGCTATTTACAGATCTTAGTTATTTTTTTTTTTCTGAGAGAACAGCAGGTTAGGCTCAGTTTAAAGGAGAGCAAAGGCTCAGATGTTCATAAATTTGTCCAGATTGATAAAGTCAGGGTAAGTGTAGGACTACAGAAGATTTCTTTGGTATAGGAAGCTCAGAACCATATATTCTCATATGGTGAGAGAAACCCATATGCTTTAAAGACTTGAACAGACATTAACAGTTCTGGTGCAGCTGTTGGTATGGTTTACATGGGTTTACGTATCAAAATGAAGCTTGGAGCTGCTGCCCAGTGAAAGGGAGAAGGACTCCTTGCGTGCTTCTTGCATCTTTCTTCACATGGGCCTGTACACCTTAATTTTACCCCGTGCTTCACCTTAACTCCCACCGTAATAATTTTGAAAGTGTGACCTTATGCAAAATGTACAGTAATCCTAATTTGAAAGTAGTAGTTGTGTTTGAATTCCATACTAGCGCTCATTGAAAAAAAGACTGTGTAGAATGAAAGAAGCTAAATATTAAAAAAGCTGTAGAGCATTCTCTGATGTATGGGTGTCATGACAACATCACTGAATGTATCCTCATTAGACACCAATATGTGTTTGATCCAGGTTCATTTAAGGTGCATTTTAGAAGTGCAACTAGTTTGCCTTTTTATATCAATATTTATACAAGTTTTCTTGGTCCTAAAATGCTATGTTACAGTATGTAGAATACTTAGTTTTAATAAGTTACTTCGTATTTTAAAAGAATGTGTACAACTTATAGCTGTTATGGAAATCTCATTTATCTAGAACAAAGTTGTTTATCTAGAACAAAGTTGAATGGCATCACTCTAGTGCAGGGTCACAGGGGTTAAATTCTCATGTTTACAGCCGAAAACTGGTATGCAAGTGGCAAGATGAATGAGTGATGGGAGGCTTTTCTCTCTTCTCTCCAAAACAGTTTGGCAGAGCTTGTATGAGGGCACTAGGATACATGCCTCTGTCTTCCTGTTGAAGAACAGTGGGCTTTTGTTGTATTCTTGTTAAATGCAACCCCTGTGTTATTTTTAACAGGGAGCATGTTTCTAAAGAGAAATGACATGCTAGATGAATAAAAGTCATAGGCTGATACTGCATTACATATCTACCAGCCAAGCTGGTGTGGATAGAGGCAGAATTGTCATATGGGGACACAAACTGGCATTTCTGCAAAGCGTTATGCTGTTTGGACTTGTTTCAAATAGACTGAGCAGCCTTGGGGCACTGAGCTGGTAGGGTCCATAACTGATAGGAAGCAGGATGAGTTAGGAAGTGAGAAGAAAATACAAACCTGCACTACCAAGCAGCAGGTACTTGTCTGTGTTGTCATCCTGTTGGAAGTGTTTGTGTAGTTCCCTCGGAACTGGTTTGTAGATGAGACAGAAAAGAAGGCAGGATTTATGACTAAAAAGAGGAGTGCTGCTAATTCATTCCCTTTAAATTTAGGAAAGCTCCTCACAAGGGAAAGAAGACCAAACCCCAAAGTACAGCAGCTGTGATATGCAAAACTGGAGAGTCCCAGATTCTCAGGGTATAAATGCACAGTGGTGAGTTACTGGCAAAGTACTGAAATTTCTTTCACCAGGAGCAAATGAAATTCTCAGTCTCAGTTTCTCAAACTGGTTGCTAAGTATCTTCATTTCCTGGCTGAAACAGGAAGCATGGTGCTAATTTCCATCACAGACATACTACAAGAGAGATGAATCTATTAATATTTATTGGAAGTGTTATGTGACAATGATGAGGGCTTGTATAATGTTCTATAATGAAGGATTGTGGAACTTCCTGAACACATTTCTTTGATACTGTAATATATGGCTGCTTCAGTAATGGAGACCTTTGTTAACCTGACTTCTGAAGCTCTGATGCATATAGATCCTGCAAAGGGATACTGTTGTACACACTGTATTTACCTAGGAAGTTCATGGCTCTCAATGTGCTGAAACTGAAGGCATGTGCTGAACTCCTTATCTCTGAGAAAGCCACTTTTGTGTTAAAAGGTGAATTTTCAGTGGTATGTAAAGACTATTTCAATAATTTGCTCTTCCTAAGCTGATTTTTTAGTAATTGTCCATTAATTTTATATCTCTGTGTATTAATACATAATAATAATAATTTTTTTCTGTAATGCTTTATTTCTAGTTACGTTTTTATTAGAGACATATACTATGAGTGTCAATGACTTCATGTTCTTTCTTGTAAATCTGTGAGCTGTAAGACAGATTGATGGGAATCCAGTGCACAAATTGTAAGTAGGAAGATGACAATATCTTTGCTGTTGTTGCAGAAAATATTAACCAATCTCTGTGGACAGAAAAGCTTAGTAGGGTGAATATGCAAGTGGAGAGCAGGAGAGAATGTGGGGAGCGGGCAGTACTCCCACTCAGACAATATTTGAGTTTCTCTGATGATCCAGAAGGGTGGTCACTTGAGAGAAGTTTTTTTCTCTCTTGTTCATCTTTCTTCCTGTGTTGGTTTGAGGCTAATTGGAATATTTTAATGGAGAAAATTGTATTATAGACTGTGAAACGAAAACAATGGTGATGTCTACTTCACTCATAGGCTTGCTGAAATGTATAAGAATAAGAACACAAACATAGATAAGACACTTGGCTCGGAGAGTCTTGGGCTCTCTAGCTTTTTGCCTTCTCCTCTCTGCTGAACAACCTAACTAACCACTTTCCTTCTAACCCCCATGGCTGATCCTCCAAACTCATCTTGTGTGTAAGGCAACGTGTGTGCAGTGTGCTCATGCACCCCAGAGAGCCAACCAAGTCCTGGGCTGCATCAAGAGCAGCATGGCCAGCAGGGCNGTGTTTCTTTTTTACCCTATATTGTATATTTCTATAAATATTCCTGTATATTGTGTATGTATCTGCTTGTATATTGTGCTAAACTGTAAATATAGCTTTATTCCTTAACTTCCAGCCGGCTGAGTCTAGTCTGGGTGATTTTTACAAAGTGTGTGGAGGGCAGGTAACTCCCAAACCATCACACTTCCTTAAGGAAACAGGCAGTGAGAATTTTGTCCCCTTTAATTTTCTGTTTCTTCAGGCTTTCACTATATTTCCATAGTAACTTCATTTTCTGAAAAACTAGTCCAGAGTACAAAAAGCTGTGATGTTTTTTCATCGTATTCTGTACTACAGTATTGCCAGTGGTACAGTGCTTATCACAGGGTTAAAAAGCCTGATGCAGAGACAAAGTGACTGGAGAAGAATGTTATGTGTACCTGACAGACAATTCTTTTATGGCTAGATTACGCAAACAAGTTAACTTGGCAATGTGTAGATCTCCACTCATATTGTGTATTTGGGATATTATTGTCTATAAATATCTGAAGATTTGGTGTCAGGATGAAGGTGATGGTCTCTGGTGGTGCCCAGTGATAGGACAAAGAACAACAAGTACAAGCTGGAACACAGGAGCTTCCACTTGTGCGTGAAGAGGAACTGCTTTATGGTGAGAGTAGCAGAGCACTGGAATGGGCTGTCCAGAGAGGCTGTGGAGTTTCCTTCTCTGGAGACTTTCAGAACCTGCCTGGATATGTTCGTGTGTAGCCTGCCCTATGTGATCCTGCTTTGGCTGTGGGGGTTGGACATATCTCTAGTTCCCTTCCAACCCCTAACATTCTGTGATTCTGTGATTCTCTGTAAAATATTTGCTTACATGCTCATAATCTCGCACGGGTCTGAGTTCCTAGCTCTGTAGCCTTTCTATAGACAGACAGCAAAAGAAAGTTACTTCTGATGAAGTAATGAGGATCTGCATTGCCATTCAAGTCTTCCAAACTGTTCAGATTTTTAATGGTCTGTATATTTTATATAATTGGCTGTAAGGGTATTTTTGTAGATATTTTCAGAAAAGGGTATGTTACTTTGCAGAAAGATGGAAAATTAATTGAGGCTATCAGCTGCTGTATAGACTTGTTGAAACCATTCTGTCATAACCAGAAGCAAAAGGGAAAAAATGGCAAGAAAATTTGGTAATTGTATGTAGTTGTAGTGCTACAAATAAATGAAAATTTACTGGTATGAATGTACGTGTGCATCTGCACAAGGAATGATTTATGGCCATTGTCTTGCTTTCAGATAGGGGTAGCTTTGTTAGTTCTTGAGGCAGAAGCCTGCATTTTTGTAACACAAGACCCCAACTGGACGTGATTTGTGCTGTGCCCAGCCATTTTGAATGGCCATGAAGTGCAGAATAAGTGGATACTTGAAGTCCTGTGTGTAGGGTGATCTAGTTAGTTATAAGATGATTTACTTATTTAATTTACTTACTTTGCACAGAACATGTTTTTGATGTTCATTCTAGTCAGGTGATCCTTCTCAGATCTTAGTGTGCTAACCCATCAGTACAGTGCAGGGGCAGAGACTGTGGAGCAGCTAGTGGCTTGCCATAGAGACCTGAGGTTTGTTCACCCCTTGGGCTAGGCTTCACTGATTTCTGAGAAGAGAGACTAAAGCACAGTATCATGTTGTCATAGGCTTCCTTTAAGTCAAGATTTATTGCTCCTGTACCAGAATTTTCTTCAGTTTAGACACTCATTGAGCTAGAGGAAGCATCAGGATTTAGGCATCACCATGTGAGATACAAAAGCAGCCAGGCTTAAAAAGCTAAAAGCAGATTTGTTTAGGTAAATATAAACCCAAAATGTAGAGAATAACATGGGCCATGATGTATGATCACACAGGTTGTCAGTACTTTCCAGTGCTAATAATAAGTGTGCAGACGACACCAAGTTGGGAGCAAGTGTCGTTCTGTTAGAGGGCCTTGTTAAAGGCCTNAATTCTGTGATTCTGTGATTTAAGGGAAGAGTCATTATGAGCTTGCTTTTCATACCTGCAATAACTTTTTTTTTTTTTTAAATGTTCACTTTCAGTATTTATTCAATAAGAGGTTTTTAAATTTTGAAAAATACCAATTATTAACTTTGCTTATATAGTTTAGCATCATATTGTTTAGATCCAGTTTACGTTTTCATTGATAGCTTCTCCTCGGTACTAATACTACCTGTAAAAATGGTCAGAACTGTCAGTACGTATGAAAGGAACAAGAATTTCCAACCTGCTCTTGTAAATACGTATTGTAATTAGATTTTTCTCTGTTTTTCTAAGTGCAAATGCTGTCAAGCCGTCAGTATTCATTGGTAGTTCTCAGTAATAATAGAGCGTGAAAATGTAGAATGGGGCAATGCTGGCAGCGACTCTATCCATTGCAAATTTTACCTAAAACAGCACAAATCTCTCTATGTTTGCTGAACTGTAATGAAGAGTGTGCTTGATGTCCGTAGCAGGCTCAGTTCTCTTGCCTGTCCATAGTAGTCACTTCAGCTACAAAAATAGATCTTTTAAATGAGATCACGATACAAGTAAAATTTCAGAATCCATTGTATACTTCCTTTTAAAAAAAATAAGTTTTTTTAATTAGATTGCTGATTTGTTTTAGTTTTAATTTTCCTAGCACCTTTGTTGAATTTTGTTGTTTGGGTTTTTTTCATATCTTGTTTTTTAAAGGTGTTTACAAAGAGCAAGTTTCCACTGAAAGAAATGGGGTTCTGCTCTTAAAATCAGAACAAAGTCTTTAATTGCTATGAGCTGTGGAGCATATCTTGTTCCACATTAGCTCTTGTGCAGCTAGAATTCACAAGAGAATTGAGGAAGAAACGGTGGTTAAGTGGCAGTGCATGTGAAGCATAGCAGGAGGACAGGCTGGAATCTTACTTTGAACTTCGAAAACATTTAATTTCCTTCTTTGCTGCATGACTCCGCTTGCAAACTCCATTTGCTTCACCTTAGTGTACCAGAAGAAAAGATGATGGATTTTCTGTTATTTTATTTAAATGACTTTATTTTTCTAGCTTTAAGCAACAGATGTTCAATAAATACTCAGTGATTTATTAGTTAACTCTACTAAAGTGGTAACTACAAAGACCTTTTTTCCCTCTTAAATTATTTTAAATAAAGAAAATGGGTAACAAGTTCCTGTAGGTTGAATTTTTTAGAATGTGCACTTTTTCATTTGAAATGTCTTTGCAGTGCAAGGTGTGCTAAAACATAAAGGGGAAAGACTGGCATTTCCTGGAAAGAAAGATCAAAGAGCCTAAGGGTTGTACAAAACAGGGACCAGTTGTGTTCCTGTTTCCTAGGGAATTTCAAAGAAAATGTCAAACTCTGCTGCTTTTAAAATATTCAAGATTTACACAATTTACTGGTCAGCTTACTTTTGAACAAATGAACATAAAAGCAGAACTAATTAATTAGCTTATTAATCTCTAGAAAACTTCAACATTAAACATAATGAAATTAATTCACAGATATCTATGGTTTATATAAAAGGAGAGCAGAAAACTGAGGGTGCAGCTTTCTGTTTCATTGCAAAATTTGCTCCATCTATTTGCCTTGAAGATGTTGTTTGTCATATTTTGCTGGTTCAAGTTCATACCTTTACTGAACAACATTCTGATGTAATTTTGCATGACAACATTAATTGATACTTGGAGCAAACTTACTCTTTCTAACTTCCCTTTGGGAATACCATAAATGTTTCAAAGGCTCCTGCTGTATGTTGAAGGGATCCAGTAATCACAAGCAAGTAGCTCTTTCATCCTACACAGTTCCCATGTATATCTTGAATGATGAGTTCTGCAACTTCATTACTATGCATTATAACATTCCTTTTAGCCACTGGTTAATTTCTGCTAAAATGCTATACACTATATGTATGCTGTTTCTTTCAAGTAGATGCCTTTGGGACATTTCTCAGCCTTGCCAAAAAAACAGGTGGTTTTTCTGGTTTTCCATGACCTGTATGGAGGATGTGCAAGTGAACATCTTCCTCTCTGCAAGTCTCAGACCTTCCTTATACTGTATACAGTCTGGATGTGTGATACTGCTATGATACCTTCTTGCATTACACACTTTTAGAAGTCTGCATGATGTAACATTGCAACTGACAACGTTAACACATTAAAATCAGAAAAAAGTGTAAGTCAAGGACAAAGAAAATAGGTGAGCCTATTAAAGGAAAACATAAGAAAGGGTACACGGGCTGATTGTTCATATCACATATACCTTGAATTTTACTGAGACCTAGATGAGATATGAAGCTCTAAACAGTCCTTCTACTTCAGGAGCTGTGTACAACTTTGAACTCCGTAGGTAAGCATGTAATGGTCTTTTTTTGTGTCAGGTCTCACTATAGGCCACAAAATGTTGTGTGGTGCATGCTTCTTTTCTTTTTCTCTCCTCTCAGCAGTTAACTTAACCTTCATCAGATGTGAAGTTGGGACATATAACCATTGAGAATTAAGCTCAGAATTTTTAAAAATAAAAATAGTAAGATTTGGAAAGTAGGTCTGAAATGCCTTAAAATCTGCGTTGCTAGCCCAGAAGCTGGTGTTGCTGAGGTGGTAGCAGTCATGTTGATTTGTGCTGAATCTGTAGCCGCTCTCCCTGTTACGTAATTTAGGGATGAAATACCCACAGGCTAGTTGTTATTGAATATCCGAAGGTTATCTTTGCTTTCCGCCATCTCGTTGGTGGCTGGTGTGAAGACAAAGCTGTCCATTGATGTATCCCTGTAATCTTTCCCTTCTCTGTTAATATCTGGGATTGTCCTGCTTCCCTCTGCCTTGTAAAATGGTGTCCTGGCAGTGGAGTGATAATGCTTGTCCTGGGCTGTAACCCGAATGACTGATTGGAGGGTACAAATGTTGTCCTTTTTTCCTTGATGTGATCTTTAGGGTATGATGGACTGTGACTAATGGTCAGAAGACCTTCAGTTTTCTCTGATCTACTCTGAGAAACCAGTATAGGCAAGAAAGTTTGCAGTTTGCCTTTCTGTTTGCTCTGTGATGCTTTGGGTGGGGTTGGAGCTATGACACCTATGTACTTTCACAGTTATGTTTCTGAGAGGAAATGTGCTCTGGCATTCAGTGTGTGGCTCTTGGCTGTTATATTCTCTTATGAGTAAATAAATTTGCTCTTGAAAAGAAAACAAATACACAACTTAGATGTTTTCCATGAATGTACTAGGCAACTGTGAGATGTTCTTGTAAACAGACAAATTTCTTGCTCCATCCTTAATGCAGGTTCTTTCTGGAAGACTTAGATTATGTAATGCCTATGGTTTGGTGTTTTTTCCATCGCCAGGAGACAATCATAACATCCTTTATTAAGATGGAAAGTTAATAACAATTTACCCTCTGCAGACAGCCTGATTAATTTTTCAGGCTAGTCTAGACTAAGAATGTCTTCTTGACTGAAATACTGAGGTTAAGTGGATGAAATGGATGGATGATTAGATTGCCATGCTGCGTAACACAACTAAACCTCTAGATGTTTTTCTTACTCTATTTTAGGGTGTTCAGTACTAGAAGAACATAACAAAAAAATTCCATTATTCCTCACTATACCAGAATAAGCATCAAAACATGAGGAAGTGGAATACAGGTTTTTGGATTTTTTTGTATATAAAAAGAGAAATAGATAGGAAAGCCTACAGTAAGATAGGAAAGTGTCAAAACATGGTTTATTACATCTAGGCAGTTTGTCACTAAACTTTTGTGTTACCAAGCATTTAAATTTATGAAATGGAAAACATTATCATCTGTTTACCATATATCAAATATAAAGGCTATTTGTATCATCGATGTAGCATTCAGGCAGTGTATATTTTTGTGTATTGTCTTGCTGCTGCAGTTGAAAGCAATGTTGATATTCACAGCGAAATAGTTTTTTCAGAACTTTTTATTTTATTGTTTGAACGTATTAAGCCATGTCAATAAAATGCAGCATACTTGTTCTTAGATTGGATATAATACTGTAATAAATGTATTCATTTTTTCATTTAAAATTTTTAATCTGTGATGCAAATGACCTTTAAATGTTTGCTTGTTCACAGTCTAGGCAGAAGAATTGCATTAGGAAGGCTGAAGCTTTATCCTTGACATAGATTAATATCTCTGTGTTCAGGAGAAAAGCTGAGTCAAGTCTAATTTATGTAGTCCTGGCAGGATGTTGTTGAAGGCTAATTGTTTATTGATAATGTTTTGCTGCACTGGTTCATTTGCTGTGTGTCATGTAGCGTATTTGCTATTCTTTTCCAATACTGCCATTAGCAGGCATATTAAAATCACCCCCAAAATTGCAAAATTGGCTTATAAGAAATGAAACTGTATTTATACGATGCAGCTCGCCTCCATTTTTTTTTTTTTTAAACAGTTTCTGTTGTTTTGAGGGGCTGGGTGGGTTTTCATGTTTTGTTTTCCTTGTTAAGAGTTCAGCCAGAGGTTCTTGTCCAGTTTTATGGCATCTGAAGATTTCAGAACAGATGAAATATCACAGTGATTGTAATGCAGTGCTGAGAACTGTCATTGCCAGTCCCCAGTATCACCCTAACACCACGTAATACTTAACTGGAGACAGGTGTTGTCATATATGATTTTTCACTAATGGCTTAGACTGGAAGGGACCTTAGGGACCATCTATTCCAACATCCCTAATATGGGCAGGGTTGCCTCTCAGCTCGGCTACTCAAGGTCTCATCCAGCCTGGCCTTAAACACCCCAGGGAGGAGGCCTCCACAACCTCCCTAGGCAGCCTATTCCAGAGCCCCACCACTGCCACACTGAATAACTTCTTCCTAAAATCTACTCTAAGCCTACTCTCCCTCAGCTTAAAAACATTGCCCTAGTCCTATTTCTGGACACCCTTATTAAAAGTTCCTCTCCAGCTTTATGGTAGGATCCCTTCTGGTATTGGAAGGCAGCTATAAGGTCCCCCCAGATTCTTCTCCCCTTTAGACTGAACAACCCCTTTAGGCTTCCTTAGCCTACCCTCAAAGCAGAGGTGTCCCAGCTCTTGAGTCATTGTTGTGGCCCTCCTCTGGACTCACTCCAACAGCTCCGTGTCCTTCTTATGATGGGGACACAGAACTGGACACAGTATTTGAGATAAGGTCTCACAAGAGCAGGGTAAAAGGGAATAATCACCTTTATCAACCTGCTGGTTACACTCCTCTTGATGAAACCTAGAATGTGATTTGCTGTCTGGGCTGCTTAAGCATCTCATCAGACACTGCACTCAAGTCTCTTTCTTCAGAGCTGGATGCTACAGAATCACAGAATGTTAGAGGTCCAACCCCACTGTCAGAGCATNATGGTCACTCTTCCATTCACTAGGACCCCCAGGTCCTTTTCCCCTTCACTGCTCTTCTGCAGGTCAGTCTCCAACCTACACTGATCCCTGGGGTTGTTCTTTCCCAGGTGCCAGACTCTACACGTGGCCTTGCTGAACTTCATTCAGTTTCTTCCTGTCCAGCTCTCCAGCCTGTCTAAGTCTTGCTGAATGGCAGCACAGCCTTCTGGAGTGGCAGCCACTGCACCCAGTTTTGTGTCATCAGCGAACTTGCTGACAGAGCACTCTGTGCCCTCAGCCAGGTTGCTGATGAACATATTAAATAGTAGTGGCCCCAGTAGTGACTGCTGAAGGACTCCAGGTACAGGCCTCCACCTGGACTCCATCCCATTTACCACAACTCTCTGACTTCTTTCCTTCAACCAGTTCCTAAACCACCTCACTACCTGATCATTAAGACCACACTTCTTCAGTTTAGCTTCAAGGATGCTTTGGGGTCTCATGTGTCTTTGATAAGCTTATGCTTAACTCTGGTACTTTCTCAGCTGATTCAGTTCAGTCCTTTGTCTATGGCTCTTTGGAGAACATGTGAAGATGGATGGGTTTGGGTTACTGACAGACATGCACTTGATGGTGAGGTCTGCTTCTCTGCCTTCCTTCTGATTGCTCTTCACTATTGCACTTAGGGCACACTGCTGAGAATGGTTGCTGCATCCCAAGAAGGGTGCAAGGGCACTTAAATCTCTGCTTGCTCTTGTCTGTTCTCATGTGGGCTTGTGTCCTGCTTCATTTCCTCGAAGTTCTTTTTTTCTTCACTGCGGCAGGCAGAAAGAGAAGTGCAAAAGTTGCCTTGTGCAATGACAAAGGTACTTTTTCTTCTTTGCTGTCATATGATCATTTATGTAACTTCTCCAGGTCTGAAAATGAGGGTCATTATAAAATAATTGCATCCTGAGATTTTGCAGTCATTTTTTGGCACAGCAGGTATGAAGCTGGCAGAGGTCTGTGTGTTATAATCTACATGTCAGCCCTGTACTGGCTATATTTTAAAGGATTGTTTTTACCCCTTATAAGCATGTAACATTCATAGGTCATCTGGGTGAAGAGAACAGAAAATGTAGCCTTAGTTTCTGCCCAAGTTACAGGAGAGTCAGTGTAGATCTTTCAACACTCAGGAGGGAAAAAGCCTTACTTAACATTTTATCATGAGATAATATGCAAAGCTGGTAACTCCTTTGTCACGTTACTCAGTTTTCATCCTAATATTTACCATGACTCTGCTTTTACTGTAAATGTGACAGGAGTGTAAAGACAGACCTTTCAGATGCAGCTGGTGGCACAGGAACCAGTTGTAGTATATTTATGAATGTTAATGTATGCTATAGTTTTTGACAGGTCTCCTCCCATGTACTTAACAACCCATATGAGAACAGGACTTCATTTCCAAAGAATTTCTTTGGTGCTTAAACATTTGTATTCAAGGCATTTTTACTTTTTTTAGTTTTAATTCTGTTTGTTAGAATTCGACTTCTCTTAAGAGAGCTGCTTGAGGTAACTATGCGCTGCCTAACTGCATACAGAAGGTGTTTTTCACTGTGTGACCTACCCACCACTATACATGGGAAATGAATCAAGGTGATCTTGCTCAGTATCCTTCTCTGGTCTTTTGTTTTAATGAGTTTTGTGTTCAGTTGCAGTATGCAATGTGGATACCTGAAGGAAGCATCACATCCAATAAACTCAGTGAGTTTTCAATGCTTTTCTTAAATGCCAGCTACTGTGGAACCTATCAGACAACCCCTAATACTTAAATATATGTTCCAAAGTATTGTTTTTTATTTTATATTTTTAATATTTTTTTCTCTTCAGTTTCAGTGGAAAGCTAACATGCTGTAAATACCAAGGGCAGCAAGTTGTGTCCTGAATAGACATACACGGTGTTTCTGTGAAGTCAGGGTTTGCACTGGGAAAAGTGAGTTGTTTGGTATGCAATTCAGGTCTTTGCTTTCCAGCTTCTAGGACTATGAAATGTTTGTAGATTTATTTTGAGGGTTATGATTTTAAGTACAAGTGTAGCTATGGTTGAGAAGACTCAACTGTGATGAGTACCCAACTTAGTCAAAACTGATGTATTTTAGTAGTGCAGTGACTCAAAGATGTAGAAAACAGACCAATTGCTGAAACAGTAAAAAGCTAGGTCAATTTGCCTTTGATCTCTTCTTAGTGTGTGGGAACAGGAAGCCTGAGCACAGGACTGACAGAGTAAGGGAGAAGAGTAGATTCTAGTGAGGGAGAAACAATTAATTTGTTATGTGACCTGTGAAATGTATTGCAGCTGTGGTGAATGGAATGAGCTGCTAGAACCCTCCATCTGGACTTTAGCCAGCTGTTATTTAAAAATATGTTTTGATATATAAAATAAATTCAGAAAGAAATTTTGTTTTAGTTCTGGGTGATACTGTTCTTAAAAGAATTAAAAGAAATACATGCCATAGTTGTAATTTTGTGAGGTGATGATTACAAATTCAAAGGTGATTCTGGCTGTGTTTTTAAATGGAAGTCTTTAATACAAAGTGCTAATGAGACAGTTTGTATGGCTTTCAAGGACTCACTGACCTGAAGAAAGAGACAAAGAAAGAAAAAAACTATCAACCCAGATCCCTCTACTTTGAAAAAATAAAGTTGTGAGCTGGTAACTTTTTTTTTAATTTGCAACACTTAGAGAAATTCAGTGTGCCTCAGTCTTGATATTGCCAGGCTGCTGACTTCACAACTAGTCTTGTGATTCTGGAGTAATCCATGTGTAACATGAGTCAGATTCCCATAAGATCTAGTCATATATTCTGCTCTTTATGTAATCTCTGAGCTTTGGTCAATTCTACAATACTATGATTGATAGCTTTTCAAATGGGCATTAATTCAGCAGTTAGGAAATCTCTACCTCTAAAGATTGTGATCTTCATTTTCCTTCCCCTTGCCTCCTACCTAGCACATGCACACCTCATGCTGTGCTTCCTGCATTTTTTTCCCCTGAGAGGAGAGGAACATTAGTGGATAACCCCAAACTGATGGAAGGGGCACCATATCTCCTATGGCAACAGCAGCTACCCTGCTCTGCTTTTCCCAACTTGCCCTTCTCTGCTGGGGCCATGCTTTCTTGCTTGATGTTTGAATGATGGCATGACTGTTCCTGCATGACCCTTATCATGGTTGGGGTTCAATACACTCATCTGAGCCCTGAAATGTAGCAGTGAAAGGTCATTCTTAACCCTCATCATTTATTTTTCTGTGAGCAGCTGTGTAAAGTAATGTCATACTACCCTGATTCTGGGTGTGATCCTGCCTGTGGCTCAAAGAAGCATACTATTTGAATAGAAGTATTTTTGGTTACTAAAACCCCAAACCAACAACACAAAACTTTTCTTTGCATAAAAAGGGCACACTGCTGTGTATCTGTTAGAAAAAATATAGTTAAATAATGATACTTGGAGCAGAATATGGAGGAAGTCTTGTTTTATGGGTCTGCTGAACCCACCAAAAAGATTCAGTATTGTGCAGGGTCAGGGCAGAATCACTGACCATCACCTGCACTAAGAGACATTAGGTAGTTTGGCTTTTTTGGTTGCTTTTGGCTGATTTGGCTTTTAGGTTGCTTTGTAGATGAGGGCTAAGAGCTCATTCTTGAAGTCTCTCATCTAGGCATGATATGATAGCATGTGGTAGCTGTATCTTCTGAGTTGGCTTTGATGTCAGGGAAAGGAGAGAGAGCAGAGTTAGCTTTGCTGAACAATGCTGGATGTTAGATAAAATGATAGATTTGTTGACAGAAGCACTCAGTTCCTTTTAAGAAATCAATAGTGCCCCAGATAGCATCACAGATACTGAGCTAATGGAAGCTGTTACCAGAAGTGAGCAGTTAATGCTTCAAGTCCTCTGTGAGGCCATCAATTCAGGGATACAAAACCTAAATGGCCAGATGTTGTCCATGTGCAGAGGGGCAGAAAAATGTGATGAGCTCTTGAGCTTTGTAAATATTGCATTTGTGCTTTCTCCAGTGCCTGCCTGCCTCACTAGCAGTGACTTGAGTACTGCAGTATATGGGCTATTTTTTTTTTTTTGGTCGTTTGTCATTTACTCATGGGGCAGAGTAATTCACTTACAAAACAGCACTGAGGTCAAGAGCTGATTTTGTGAAAGCTCTTGTCTCTGTTCATTCCTGCTGTCCAGGTTTTACTGTGTAGTTGTCCTGGAAGGCTAATAGGCCTAAAGCATGTCCTGGCTTGCCCCACCTTTCTGCCGATGGGGAAAGCAAGGGTGAGAGGAAAACAAAAGCTTGGGCCATTATGTTCCCTCCCAAAGTGATAAACAGGTACGCACAGGTGTTTAGGTACTTGTTAGTGTCTTGCCCAAATAAGGATAAGCAAGCCCTGGTTTCACCTAATATGGTCAGTTTTGGAAATGCCATTTTGATTGGTGAATCTCTGTGGCCAAAGGAGTCATCACACTTGGGCAAATAATATAAATTGAGATAAGCTGCAAGCAGTTGTGCTACCTCTACCTCACAAAGCTGTCTCTGTCTCATGGAGCTGCCTCAATGTGTGTTGCCTCTGCTCTGCGTTCTGCTCTGCTCAGACAATGTGCTCTACCGCACTGCTCTCGGCTTGGACGTGTTCTGCTCTGCCTTGTGCTTCAGACCAGCTTAGCCCTGATGTTTTGGGCATGAACTACCTGGAAACTTAAGTGTCTCAAGTTTACTAGGAGAAGGCATTAAGTGCCTTATGACATGGTGAGAAGTGCCACTGACATCATGCTCTCTGCACATCTGCAAGAGATCCTGCCTGCACCTCTGCAAACCTCCATGTCAAGAGGAAATGAGGTTAGGCCAGAGATTGCCTGCCTCTTTCCCAGCACACTGCTAAAACCTGGAAAGACCTAGAAGCCTTCTCAATGGCTATCAAGACACTGAGCGGCTCCAAAACTGCTGAGAAGGAGCCAGGGACTATATCTGAATTCTACTCCACCACTGTGAGTAGAACAGACTTCCCCTAGGGCTTCAGGCTGGCTTTTATTTGTAAGTGGATCAAAGCCATTTTGTGGCTAGCCTTTTCCAGTTTTCTCATTCTCCTAAATGAATGAATTTCCCATAAGCACCCTTTTGAAGATTTTCCCAATGAAATTAGTACCCAAATGTAACTAGTTTGTATATGTAGTTTGTTGGTGGGGCTTTTTGGAAATAAGATAACTGTATTTTATAATTCTGGCCTCCTTAATTGTCCCAACTAAATCAGTAGTAGAATACAGTTTTAATTTTACATATGATTTTGTATTTATGACATTTTCCATTGCATGGTACTGACATTGTGCTATTTCTCCTGTGGTGTAATTGTTTCTTTTTCCCCTTCATTATTTGGCCACTATTACCCTTCAATAACCTCTCATTCAGGAGGGGGCAATATTATGCTGTTATATGGTTAAGACTGCCCATCTTTTGCAAAGAATAGTACAAAACTAAAGAAAAACAAATAACCTGAAATAAACCTCTTCATTTCTCAATGGAGGTAGCACACAAGAGGAATTGTGTTTGACAGATATGTTTCTAATCTTTCTGCAGCATATGATTCTGGGTAGATTTTCAAAGCTGGATGCATTGAACCATGCAGTTTCATTTAAGTTTAATAGAGCTTTCACAGGTAAGTACAGCCTTGAAATTGTTTTCCCCTAGTTTCTTTTCTCAGCGTAGAGAAGTTTGCCTTTATCTTTAGGACATGTTTTGTGTATTTATTGCCCAACTGAAACAATGGGAAGAATCTGTTTTGTTGTTTTCTATGTGTGTTTTGTTTTAAATTTAGTTCTCTTAAGATGCAGTGCTTGGGCCTCAACTGATAATTCAGTGCTCAGAAATTCAAGTTTAAAGACTGATTTATTTGTAAATGACATTTCTTTGTAAAATGATGTTCTTCAAGACTCATTCCATGTTAGCAGATGAATTCTAAAACCAGAGGAGTATGGGTAGTTTGCGTCTCAGTCATGAAGTGTTGTGGTGCAAGGTTATCACTACTGTCTGTAAAATTCTCAATGAAATAAAATGGGCACTAATTCTCCTAATACTTTTGCTCATTCATTCACGTAGGTTTTTTTTCCACTGCAAAGTATTTCCTGTTTCAAAATAGAGGGTAAAATAAGATAGTAATTCAGCTTTCATTTTTTACTTCTGTTACTTTTGAGTGAGTCAGTGTTGTTGCTTCACTTTGCATTTCTGCAGTATGTATGTCTTCTGGGAACTTCTTTGCTAGAATTATGTAACTAAGAGAAATATAGTCTGGTTGCTTGTCTTATTCAGGAGCTTATTAGGAAGAGATGCATCTTTCATAACTTCTATTCAGGAAGCGAGCAGATAAATAATAGCAAGAATAGGTCTTCCCCCAGCATGTTTCGATTATCCTAAAGTGTATTTCTACTTTGTACATTACCATTTTGGATTGCCACTGTCCTCCCTAGAGGAGGATTGTCCCATACATCTGTCCATTCTTCACATTTTTTTAAGCCTGTGTCTTGTCAATCAGCTCCACTTGGATGGTGTTTCTAAGTGAGTGGTGGTGGATTTCCAGCAGTGTAATAGAGTGCTGCTTTATTTCTAGCTGCTAAAACTTTGCTACTGAGAACACATTTTTTATTTATTTTTGCTGGCGGGATGAATGGTGGAGTTGTGTAGAAGGATATGGACATATGCAGGTAAAACACGTTTACAAAAGCTAATTTCATTGTGTAGTGAAATTAAGGAATTCATACATCGTAAAAAAATTGTATTAAGAAACACAGATTTAAAAAAAAAATCCATCCACCTCTAAATTTTAGAATTAGAAAATGTTGTTACAAATCCACCTCAGGTCACTAACTATACAGAATGAAGCAGGTAATTTGCCAGAGGCAATTCATGGAAATTAATGTATAGAAGAGGGCTCTTGTAGTTAAGCAAGTGCCAGCTGCTTTATTGCAATGTCATTTTTTGCATATTTCATTAAACCAATATTAGATTTGATTTTTCCTTTTATTTCAGATTTGTAGGAGTACAATTAATTCATCACTGTAAAAAATAAGATAATTCCCTGATAAATACTTTGTTTCTAAAGTAAAATCTGGCAGTTCAAAGTTCAGATTCTATCAGCAAAGGTCTGTTACTTTGTTAAAGTTAACTTTGAAAATGTAGCAACAAAAATGGTAAATTACAGCTGGCCCTTCTTGCAAATGAGAAAAATTTCCAATTAACAGTAGATTTCCAGTGTATTTTCAAAAGTTTGAAGTTACAGAGGGTACTGATTATGAGCATGAAGGAAATCTCTTTGGAGGGCTAGAGCATTTTAGCTGTGGAATCAACAAGCATGTTTTAAATTGTTCTTTATATTTCAAAGGCATTGTACAATGTCCAGTTGTGAAACATCTATGAGAGGATCTTTTGATAATTGTTTCTGAAGACAGAGCAAAGAAGGGAAAGATGTTGTCTGTGTAACCATGTCGTGAGTAGTTGCTGTCATCTGTAATCTCAGTGAATCCATAAATCCAAAGATCTGTAAGAAATTTGCCTGGAGTGTTGGAGGTTGTCAGGGTAGGGGCTGGCCTAATGTTGATAGTTTGGAGCTGAGTCCGTTCCACCTTGCTGCATTCGGTTACTGTAGAATGATGATTCTTGATGTTGGTATTTGTGTGGGACTTCAACATTCACTTATAAGAAAATGCAAAATTCAGACAAGCCAAGTTGCCTTCCTTCTCTGTACCCTCAGCCCTTCTCTCTATTCAGCTCTGAAAGTTTAATGTCGAATCAGCCCCATTCCCTTAGCATGTGCCTAAGCCCAGCAGTGATGCTTAGTGAACTTTCTTGCTGTGCCACTGGATGCAAATGCAAATGTAATGGCAGCTGTCCCTAAACTCACTCCAACACCAAGAATTGCTCCCAGATGTCTTTTTACAGCAACGCTTCTATGTACAAGAGCAGGTCCTGATACTGAACTATAGAATAGTTGTGAATGAAACAGGGGATGTATGCCTATTTGGGTTCAAGGTATTTCTCTCCCAAAAAGCCTTAGAAGATGTATGATCTCGTCCCTGGAGAGATGCTTTTTGAATTGGTGTTTTTGCATTAAAAGAACTTGATTTTGTCCATTTTCCTGAACTAGATAAGTTTCATTCTATGGTGGCATTACGGTTATTTTCGAATTTGCTATTTAATTTTTTTTTTACCTCTGTAGAAATTCAAGGTGTGTTATACACTAAGGAAAATAGCTTTGCAAGAGTAGACGCTATTTTTGCCTTGCATGAGATACTGGACTTTACATTTATTTAAATAGAAGTACTGGTTTTAGTGTTGATTTAATGTACTTCTGTTTTTCTTTGAGTAGATTTACACTTAAGCACTTAAATATGTGTGGAGCTTTACACAGAGGATCACTATTGAACTGTTGAAAACTGTTTGCTTGGGTAAAAACACTTGTGAGATGAGGATATAAATAACCAGTACAAATAAACACTGTGTCTATAACTCTGCATTGCTTCTTAGCATTGCTGGTAGCTTCCTGACAGAGATAAGCACAGCTGGCAGGACTTCGGTGGCTGGATAACAGAACAGAAACACTATGTTTAGTCTGTCAGAACTCCATAGTGAAGCAGATACAAATAGGGCAGGCATTTCACTGAATACAAGCTCTTAAACAGGGTTTTCCTCTCATTTTCAGAACTGTTAAAACAGTGATAAACATTTTGTGTTCTCATTTTAAATCACTGGAGAAGGGTTAAATTGTCAGAACAAGAAGATTGTCTCCCTTGCTTTTTAATTTACACAAAGAAACTAGAAATAAAAACATGGAAACAACAACAAAAAAAAAAAAAAAAAAAAAAAAAAAAAAAAAAAAAGAAATCCCAAAGAAATCCCCAAAGAAAGCACAATATTGGGATATCGTATTAGACTGAAGCTGGCTGAGAACTGTGAAGATTTTTTGATTAATTGCTGTATAACAGAGACGTTACCAAGGAATTGGGTTACTCAGTCATAAATTTACAGAGTTTCAGAAATGGCAGTGGTAATAATAGTATCTGCTAGTGAAAATGAAGCGTCTTTGCAGTCTTTTAATCAGTTCCTAGAGCCAGAGAAGAAACTCAGGATGTCCTGTGAGTCCATCAGTGAAGCAACCTATATGGCCGTGTTTTCATGTTTTGTTGAAGTGGAGGATATCCCTTGTTTTGCTTAATTCTTTTGCAACAGCTTCTAGTTTAATTTGTTGTATACTTAGTCCAATAGAACAGAAAATTTCTGATCCGGTGTCCCAGGTTGGGAACTATAGGGTTAAAATAGTCCTCTAGGGACTTGAAGATTTGTTATTCAATCCCACAATTCTGCTATCTCTTCATAAGCTCACGGCAAGGCAAGGCAAGGCAGGGAGACTTTTTCTCCCCCTCCAGCCTTG
>WBNM01015752.1:0-29135 GCA_013399055.1 Ramphastos sulfuratus | reverse complement strand
TGCTTATCACCTCAGGGAAATGGCGTAAAACTGTGGTGCTGCTGTGCTAGGGACAGGCATATTATGATACAGTTACTCCACTAGTCACTTGATTTAGATGTAATCTCTCCCAATTGATGGACCACTGATGCAGGTCTTTCCCAAGAATACTACCTGGAGATCTGCCCTAAGGCAAGATGAGTGGCAGGGTGTATGGGAGAGTATGGGCAAGTGCCTAGGATGGTGGTCTCCTGCAGTTTCTTGGAATTTCACTCCCAAACAAGTGCCAAATCCTGAGAGAAACACTGTGATGTGTTCAAGCCTGCCCCATGCCTATCAAGCCCTTCTCATCACTGTTCAGAGCACACAGGGCAAGAGAGAGTCTCTGGACCTACAGGTGGACTGGCAGGCACTGTGAACTACTCAGACCCTGGCAGCAGACATTGCAGATGCACTACAGAAACAGTCTGTGCCAATATCAGTCATCCCTCTATGGAAAAAGAAATATACATGGAAAGCAGTTTGTCTGGCAAAGGATCAAGATGAATCAGGGTCATCAGGGGAACAAGATAAAGAGCCAGAGGTAGTCACTTGGTCTTTATTTCTGGCCTTGGAAGATGGCCAAGGATAAATGGTGGATGAAATAAGTAGCGGGCCCTGGCGATGTGAGGGAAGTCTCTCCCTCTGTCCAGGCCTGTGTTTCAGCTGTGGAGGAAATATCACTGGAGGTCCATTAACTCAAAAAGGACATGTCCTATTCCCCAGCTCTATGGTACTGCGTTTCAGCGATGAGGAGCAGGCGTCCCCTGTCCAAGAGAGAATCTGGGAGGCACATGCTATGATGTGTGGGTTTTTTTGCATGACCATAGAGAGGACATGAGGAAATGGGATGGGAAACCCACCTCAGTGCCATCTGGACAAGTCTCTGAANACCTCAGTGCCATCTGGACAAGTCTCTGAATTGCAAGGGAGTCCATCCTAGAAGAACTCTGCTCCAGTTTCCAGTGGAAAATCATCCAAGAAGAGCAGGGGAACTGATACTGCTTCTGATCTTCCCGAAGGGACTGCTGAAGCATCTTCACAAGACAGAAGTGCTTCCTGTCAGAATCAGAGGAGCCCTGCTTACAAATGGATGAAGAAAAGGAACAACTGGGTTTATCAAACTGTATGGAGAGTGGAACCCATCTGAACTTCTGGCCTGACAGGGGGATCCCAACAGCTGAGTGTGTTGGAATCTGAGCACTGGAATGCAAACCACAGTTTTCTTCCACTTGAAGGAGTAGAAGTTACTGGAACTGACTGCCCCAGGAACGGAAACACAGCCCCACCATTTGGACTGATCATGGACTGATCTAGACTGTACTGGAACAGGGTGGAGCTCCAGAGCATCTGCAGTAAGAAACCTGTTGTGTACTCCAGCAGTAAGAAGCCTGTTGTGTACTCCAAGGCAATCTCATTTGAGTGAGAACAGACAGTGACTCATGTATGATGTGTATTATTTGATATTAACTGCTGCTGGGCATAGAATAAGGGGTGAAGAATGCCATGGTTTAACCATAAATTGGATGATGCCATCATGCCAGCTTTAAAATGGACATGCTGGCTGGAGCTAAGTGGGTCCTGTAGTTTGGTTTGTTACATGAAAGGCTTCCTGTTCTGGTTGCTGCTTCCAGTTTCAGGGTGTTGGTCTTTTCCACTGTTCTGGGCTACAGGCTTGGGGAGGGGTGGGAGGTTTGCTTTGCTTCTGGCTTGTGCTGCTGCTTCTGGTTTTGCTGTGCTTTTCTGCAAAATAGCCTAAGGTAACTCCATGTTGTGTCATCTCATTAAACTCCTTATCTCAACCCAGGCGGGTTTTTGGTGTTGCTTTCCATCCCCTCTAGGAAGGGAGGGAGGTGCTTAAGTGAGCAGGCTGTCTGAAACTAGTACAAGAGTCATCTCATTTTCATTTATGAACTTTCCTGATCCAAAGTTTTGGCATGGGTACTGAAACAAAAATCACTTGCAAGCAGTCAGTGTTATCAGTGTTGAGCCTTTCCTTTCCCAGAAAATTATACCTTGCTGAGTAGTCTTTTTATTAACTGATTTTCAGCATCTAGGATTTCAGCACAGAATTTGCATTCCACGATTGGCCAATTCTTTTCTTAGATTACCTCATGGATAATTTCTTTCAACTCCCCCACTTAGTTAAATTTATTTTATACAAACCTAGTTGAATTCTTGTCACAGTATTTCACTTTGTTGCTTAGTATTTCTTCCCCAACAGCTGAGATTTCTCTACAGACCTCATCTTGTCTTTTGCTCCTGCTGAATTCTGTGTTGGTACCTTCTTGCTATCTCTCTGGATGGATCTGGCCTGTGAAACTGGATTGACAATTCTCATGGTTTAACCTCAGCTGACAACTGAACCCCACACAGCCTCTCTTGCTCACTCCCCACCCCTCATTCTGCTGGGGAAGAGATTCAGAAGGATAACAGTGACAAAACCCATGGGTTGGAATAAAGATGGTTTAACGGATGAAGCAAAGCCATGCACACAAACGAAGCAAACGAAGGAATTAATTGACTGCTTCCCAACATCAGGCAGGTATTCAGGTATCTCCAGGAAAGCAGGACTCCTTCACATGTAACAGGTACTTGGGAGGGCAAACACCATTACTCAGGTTCCTGCCCTTCCTTCTTCTCACACCTTTTTATGGTTAGCACAATGTGATACTGTATGGAATATCTCTTTGGTTAGTTAGTCAGCTGTCCCAGCTGTGTCTGATAATATCTTCTTGTGCATTCCCAACTCACATGCTGCTGGGTTGCTGCAAGGAGCACAAAAGACCTTGGCTCTGTGTGAGCACTGATGAATGTTGGTTACAATATCCCTGTATCATCAACACTATTTTCATCAGTAATCATGCCTATAGCCTCATACAGGCTACTGTAAAGAAAGCTAACTCTATCCTAGCCAAAACCAGTGCAACAGGCAAGCTTTTCAAACATAGCATTATTTCATATTGTATTTTTTCTACTCTATCTTTGGAGCTAAATTATTTATGGAAGAACACGCAAAGCCAACAGTTATCACATTAAATTTTTCATTCTTGAAGTCTGTTGACACCTTTCATCCAGCGATTGCCTTGCACAGTCTGCCCCCATATTCTTTAGTTTTTTCTGCGAGTGACTGCATACTGCTTTTGAAGCACTGAGCTGTGTT
Organism: Ramphastos sulfuratus; assembly: GCA_013399055.1. Lineage (NCBI taxonomy): Eukaryota > Metazoa > Chordata > Aves > Piciformes > Ramphastidae > Ramphastos > Ramphastos sulfuratus. Next base: position 25,954 of record WBNM01015752.1, on the reverse strand, counting down.
TCATCCTCCACTCCAGCTTTCACACTCAGGTATGGTGAAAGAAGGCTTTGGAACATTCTGAAGGTGTCAGTCTTGTTCTGTGCTGTCCTGAACTACCATTCTGAAGGAGGGAGTCTTGTCTTGTGGTATACTGAGCTAACAGATGATCTCCCTTCGTGAGTGCAGATATGTAAATTTGGGTTAGTAGAACTTTTGGCTGTTCTTCTGTCACTGGTACTTAGAGACAAATAGACCTTATTGGCCTAGGAAATCTACTCCTTTCTTCTTTTTCTATCCAAATTGTCCTGGTTTTAAGGAGCTTGCTTTTTCTTCAGAGAAGTGATTGATCAAGATCAGGCATAAGTTCTCAGTAATCATTTCAGTGCACTTTCTCTTATTCTGATTGAGGAATGGCCTCTGCCTCTGTTATTAGCCAATTCTAGTTTCTCGAGATTCTGACCTGTTTCAGCTGACTTACCCCTTGACCCTATTACCTTCTGTCTTTCTCAGTTTCATTAAAGATCAAAGTTGATTCAGTCTGGTCATACAAATCCTGAGGCATCCATATCTGACATCTTAGTTGGTNAAAAAAAAAAAAAAAAAGCAGAGGAATATTTAGAGCATTTAACTTTGGCCATACACAGTCTGACATTGTCAAGGATTCTTGACCATTGAATAAATTGTTCCCATCATCTTTTTGGAAGATATTTGTAAAAGTTTTAATTCATGTTTAGACTCATTTTTGTATTTGTAATATTGCATTTCTAGGGAAAACTTTCTTGCTGCCTTTGAGAGAAGTCACTATGGAAAACATAACTAAAGAAAAAACACCTTTCCCTGCAAATTTTGAGTTTGTTAGTAGATTTATTCTGAAAAGTGGCGTGTTCCTTCCTCTGTCTCACTAAAATTCATTTCTGTATCTGATCGTGGAGAGACATACATCAGTCAGTGACTGATCCATGTAATGGATTGGTTTAAAGAGATCCTTTCGTATCTCGATGCAAAAATATGCAGTGAAATGTGAAATGTGAACCTTTCACATTTATTGTATTCATCTGACCTGGTATACGGTGAGAGGTCAGAACTGTGATTCCTAATCATTTAGTCAGGTACATTCCTACAAGTCTAGGTGTGACTCTGTAACTTCAAAGTCATGGAAAATAAGGTAAATTTTGAACACTTGGAAACTTTATTTTTCGTGATGGTGCATCATGCCTCAGATGCACTGAACTCTCACTTTTAAACTAGGCCAAGTGCAGCCTCATGTCTTTTTTTGGAAATGCCTTCTGTTCGTGCAGCTTTTAGAAAAAGTGCTAATGAGTGGTGGAAGTTAAATGCCAGTTTCTCTTTTGACCCACTGATATTAGCTCAGTTGTTGCAGTCTACAACTTTTGATTTGTTGAGAAGCCGTACTCTGGGATGGAAAACTTACTCCAGGACTGAAATACTTTGCAAAATTAGACAATAAATACACTGCCATTTTACTTATGATGTTCCTGAACTTGCATAGAATATTTTATTTTTATCTTGCATACATAAGTATGCACTGACACTCACCTCTGTGCAAACATTTTCCTGATCTCTATTAAAAAGAAACCTGTGGGACAGCTGAGAAGAAGACGTTCTTATCAGTGGGAAAGATAGGAGACATCCTGAATTTTGAAGTTGTTTAGTAGTAGTGCGCAATCACTCTAAATTTCATCAGGGAATGAAATAACAAGTTGGGACTCCTAGGGAAAGCCCAGATATGTGTCTATTTCAGATGAACTAGATCAATCTCAGTGCCATCTGGTGTTCCCCCCATGATATCTGTGTGTTGGCCTGAAGGTTTGAGTGAGAGAGAATAAAGATGAGTATGTCTTTATTAAGTAAATTCAACTCACCTAAATTAATCATCTTTTTAGTGAAGGAGGTAGATGCACTGTTGTTTAAAGCCTGGGGAAAAAAAAAAACGTATTTAGAGGCTGTAATAAAAGTATTCACTTGAATATGCAAATGTACTTATACATGGTAGGAAATTTTCTCATGAAACCTTAAAGCTATGTGGAAGCAGAGTGTGAGGTAAAAATTAATTTCCCTGCCCACATTAAAACTGTGTTGAAATATGCCACCTGAATACTTGTCTTTATGCTTTTTCTTAGTAAATGCAAAGCACACGATTGGCATGGGTCTGTATTGAACCTATTTGCAGATACTTATTAAAGATATTGAAATAAATTGTACTCAGCAAAGCTCTCATGCAACAACAGGCTATAATTTTACTGAATCCCTTCTGTGACCTTTCTCAGATAAGATTCTCTACTGCTCAGAAGATGATCTTTCTTTTTGAAATTAGTGTGGAAAAGGGCTTATAGGTCTATCTATGAAAAGCTGCAATTTTTTAAAAAGGTACATGCTCTTTAGTGATCCCGGTAGAGCACAGCAGACCTGCATCTGCTCAACAAAAGCAGGTTCTCTGAACATGGGCCTCACTGTCTCCAGCCTTGCTGTTTACCGGATATCGATGGCTTTGTACTCGCTCCTTTATATTTATACATATACACACACATTAATTAAGTGCTCAGGTTGAGCATATTTCAATAAAAATTGAAATATGGTTGAGTATATTTCACTAAAAATTGCAATCTGTTTCCATACAAACTGAAGGAATATCTGTTCTTTCAGGTTCGTTTCAAGTATCCTGAGTGTGGTGCCATGAGAGATGCTGTTGTCCATGACAGGTTGGGATTATCATGATCGAGTGCTCTATTTTGACTTCACCCAGTGGCTAAAATATTTGTACAGTACAGGGGAAGTATTGGACTTTTAAAAACATTAAACAGGTAAGTCTATTAAAATTTCTTTGTTGACACTTTCCAGGCTTATTTCAATTGCAAGTGTTCTAGAATCACGTATCACTGATTCTATCAGTTTCCTCTGTTATCATCTCAATGGTAGCTGTGGCTTGAAACAAAAATTTGCCTCTGTGAAGATGCAATATGACCAAAATCAGGTTAAAATGAAAGTTTAGTCGTATATCTCCAAACAGAACATGAACACAAAGAATATTGTTAACAATGTTAAATATGTAAACTATCTTAAAGCAGATGCTTCTTTCAGTTTATTAATCTAGATATAACATTTGCATATTCCTATCTGCCAAAAAAACGTATATTCCACAAGCACAAATGCAAATGACCATTGCAGTATCAGTTCTAAGCACTTTTTATTTTGTGCGGTAAGTTGTTTCCTTTACAGAAGTCTGGCTTATCTCCCTTACATTGTGTTCATAAGAGGAATCTCTGCTACATCCAGCAGCATTGCACTAGTGTGAAAGCAAAGGAAAAAATTAGGCTAGCAGAGAAATTTAAAGGTCACTATGTAAGTTATCACATTAAAAGACTGTTACCTGTGCAGTTTATCATAAAATTATTTTAACGTAATCTTGTTTTAGTATTAGATTCCTTTCCACCTTCAACTAAGAACCTTGTTTTAATATCTAACCAGTCTATCTCAATCCTTGGAGTAAACTGTAGAAATCAGTTATTCTATGTAGAAATCAGTTATTCTAACATAAAGCAATGTGGCATGGACACTTTTAAACACTCAAAATAGGTCTATCATTCCTGATTTTGATACATGTTTCACAAGAGAGTGAGTTGAACCATTTTGGGTCCATTCGATTTTCTCCTGTATGTTGCTGTAGCTTTTGCCTTTTCACAACAAACTCTTAGAAAGTACGCAGCAGTGTGGCGCTCTGGCAAAGAACTACACTCCTGAATTGAGACTCAGTTTGCTGGTATGTAAGCCTCATGCTTATGGCTGGTTAAGCTTGGCCATAGCTTTGCTTTTTGGCTTGCTAAAGAATAACAATTTTTATTTATTTTTTTCATTTGTTCTAACCGTATTCAAAACTGTTTTGGAGTTTGTCTAGGACAGGAGTAGAAACTGGTACAGAAATTCCAAGTTTCTGTCCATGTGAGCTGAGCCACGTAAATGTACACTTTGGCTTAAGAAACAATAGAATGATGTTCAGATGACACTGTACATTGTGATCTCAACACAACAATTTCCAGACGTGGTCCCATTTGTAAAAGTTACCTCAGACTTAAGTGCATTGAAGATAGTTTTACACTGATTTTCCCAGACCTACAGTTTCTGAGGTCACCTGTATCTGTATTTATACTGTAGCTGCACTACTGCTGCGCTCTTCTCGTTTCAAAAATATACTTGCAACAAAATTATTTTTTAGCAGATGGGGCAAGTACATATCATTGGCTACTTACTGCTGCAACTGAACTGTCCTGTGGATTTAAAAATAGTGATTTAAGGAATGAGTTTGGTTTATATTATTTTTACCAGCATACAAGACTCTGCTTCTTAACCTTGAAAAAACTCAGAAAGGAAAAGAAAAAAGAATGGACCAATGAGTGAAATAAAATGGCTAACAATTTCAGAAATGTGGTGTGGCAGCTCAACTTTGATATTCAGGATTGGGGAATTTTAATACTGATATGTAGTGATAAAAAATAAGTGGTTTTAAGATGGCATTTTGTACTGGACTGTATTTATACCTTCATGTTACCTTCCTTTTGATAAAACACAGCCTGATAAAATATTCTTCTCACAGGCCTATATTTCTCATGGTAGCTTTATTCTGATGACATTCATAGAGCTGGAATCACTGTTGAATTAGGATTGTTTATGCTTTGCTAATCATTGTTTTCTTAAGACTCAGATTATTTTTTTATCCATTTTTACATGAAATTGTTTGTAGCATGTAACTGAAGGGTCAGCTATTGAAAAGAAGTCAACAGTAAGTAAAACCGCAAATTGCACTTCTAAACTTAGAGCATCCTACATGGAACACAAGAGGCAGAAGAAACATAAAATTCGTATTTTGTCTTTCAGAAAGTATTGTTTAGTCTTTCTGCACTCTCTCAATTGTTGAAATATTTTTGTTCAGTCTCTACTGAAGCATATTTAAAACTTCATTACATTTGTCAGTTTAGTAAGAGTTCAGATTTTTCACTGTTTATCAAAGGATAAACTACAATTCCAGCTGCTTAGTTTCCTTGCTACTTCTGCTGGCTGAATAAATGGGTGGAAAAATCAGACATTTACAGTTTCTGGGAGGGATCCTTTCTCAAAAGTCTTAAATTGCATTAGTAGCCAGTGAATGGCACTAGCCTCTTAATGTGCAACTCAGATATTTTTGTAAGACTATTTCCAGCATAAAGAACCTTCAATTACTTCTTCGAATAGTAAAAGTAAGGCATTGCTTTTTGCAGGTTTACTGTATTGTGGGGATTTGTTGCAAGAAAAAGTTGAGGGCTTTGAGTTCTAATACCAGTAATTGCTGGTGTCTGAGAGGTAAAATCTTTGTCAGGAAGTTTCAGTGTTAGTTTTAGGCTTTTATGATATGCTTATAAAATGATTCCACTAAATCTAGCTCATAATATCCTATTCTGTTTTCGACAAATAGTGCCTATCTTTTAAAGTGTCTGCATAACATATATTTAATTATGACACTTACTTGTATGACAAATTCAGGATATTTCCTTAAACATTAAATAAAAATGAAAATCCTTCCATAAAGCGATGAGCTCATATCATGAAAGCTTTACATTCAGCACTCATGACAAAACTAAGTGTGATATTCAGACTAGCTAATTACACTGTGCTTCCTAGAAAGGCCTTGAGGCAAGCACACAGTTTAAATCTAGGGGTGCAAAGTGACCGATAATAATACCACCTCCTTCTTTCAGGCTTATGATGGGTGTGCAGTGAACTGATAACTCCAAGTCAGTGTGACAATGTTTCCAGTAGTCTGCTAACATCAAAGTGATCATTGAGCACGCCTGGAAGTCCAGAGAGGAGATGATCAAATTTTTGACTGCTATGTAATTTTCTGAGCATATTTCAAACTAAGATAGCAGATTAAGTGCTATTACTACAGCTTTGTTTCTCTTTGATTTACTCCTCCTTCCACTTCTTCCTTCTTTTGAAATTATTTTAGTGCTTCTATTAACTCACTCACCACTCTTCATTTCATTTGAAGACTGGTGTCTTCTTAGAATACAAGGTTCCTAAACCACGTAAATACTTAAATACGTAAAGTTCATTTTTATCTAAGGTATCTGCAATGTTAGAAAAATATATCAAAAGGATTGAGCCTTTTAAGTCAAAAGGCATATAAAATGAATCTAAAATCTGGTGTAATTTTTATTTTTAATTCTCATCACATTGTTAGCCTCCTGAGCCAGAGGCAACATAAGCCATATCTTTAGATTTCTAGGTCCATAGTTATATCATGTTGAATGCATACTGAGAGAAAATATTTTTTAAAATCTTTTTCTGTTTCCATTTGATGTCAGGTGATAAATTGTACTAGATTTTATTTTTAAATTCTGCCAGGAAAAAAACTGTTTAAATCTGAGCAAGTTTTCAATAGACCTCTGAAAAAAAGAAAGTGATACTTTTCCTGTGTAAACACTGAGGGAAAGAGGACTCACACTTTGCTTTAGTATATTGGTGAACTGGAAAATGGAAGATGATTTCTTCCTCTTCCTTTTGTTCTCCTGTCCTCCATTTCAGTCCTTTAACAGACTTTTCTGCTTCTGATAGCTTATGATGGGAGAAAATGAATTGTGGAAAGTGCTCCCTGTAGCATCTCTGCCAAGGAGTAGATGAGTATGCTGACATAGAAGGCTATGAAAAGGACTAGGAAAAGGAGGAGTAACGGGAAGAGAAAGCTACCTTAATGCCTTCCATTAAGTCATTAAATGAAAATGCAGAAATGGAAGAGCAAGGAAGAGCTCCACAGTCTGAGCAAAGAAAGTGCTGACCAAGTAAGAAAACTGTCTCCATCTCTGGACTGTTCAATGTGGGCAAGAAACTCAGGAGTCATTTCTGAATATAGCCTGTGGAGATTGTTACCTTGCACCAGCTGCCTCAGGCTGTTGTGCATTGTGGGCACTAGGAGTGTCAAGTAGGCAGGTTAAGTGATGCTGCTCTATCCCATCTGAGATCCAGAGAGACAGCTCAGAGCTGTTTTTTTATGCTCTTACTGGAGGACCTATCCAGCTGATGAGCAGATAAACATAAATTTCATTTAGCTAGGTCAGTATCATCTGTTACTAGGGAAGAGATGTGTAAGATAATGCTTCCTTTAGCCAGAATGGTGCATGATGGAGCTGGCCATTTTCTGCTTTGCACTATAGACAAACCCATTGGGCCTTTACTGTCCTTAGATTACTTAAATGCAGCTTTGCACAATGGGCAATTATCAGCCTAGAATGGATCAATATCCAGTGCTCCTGGCCCTTAAAACTCACCCCCATACACATCTGCCAAAATGAAATCTCATAATCCTGTTGCTCAAATTTATGTTTCAATTAAAAATGAAGTTACTTCTTCTGAACTCTATTTCTTTTACTTGGCTTTTATCTCTCGGGTTTTATCCTTCTATTCATCATTTTATCACCTTATCAATCCTTAAATTTCAATTCTCTAGAAAGTTCAGCAGGCTAACAAAAGAAGCCAAACATACCTAGCACCAATGCTCTCACTAATAAAAATAAATTAGTTCCTAGGGAAAGTTACCATAGTTGTTGCATTAAAGAGGATCTTACAAAAAGGTGAAACAAAAACATGACAGGTATGGTGAAAGGCTTAGGGAGATTTTGAGTGTTTCAGTATAGGTATCCTACTATTGATAAGAGATGCTTAAGTCCCATAATATTATGGCTTCTTCAGTAGAGATTTCCCTAGCACAAAACAAGATGCAACTGAAAATAAGAAGGATCCAGTCTCAATCAATGCCCTGAGTTTAAGCCACGTTTTAACCTTTTTTAGGAACTCTTGAAATCTGTAAAGCCTTCTGATTGTTCATCACTTCACATAAATAAAGAAAAAAATACTTTTCTTTTTTTTTTAAGTAGGAAAAAATCATATCCCTCTGTTAAGAGAAGTGCCAAGGTATTTGAGTAGTTCCTTCTAGTTCCCAGCCTACACAATGTGTATTGATACATATAAATTCAAATAAAGGTCCCTTTGGTTTTTTTTGTCCCTAGAGTGTCCTAACTGGGTTATATTTCTGCCCTACCATAGGGACCTTTTAAAAAAGTCCACTCTTTTTCAAAGACTTTTTTTGTGCGTAACAAAGATTCAGATTCTAATCTGATCATCTGGGGATTTTGTTGAAGCCATATGACACTTGGAACTTTCTGTCTTTACAATTCCATGGTTTTACAGTTTGGGTTTTATGAGAGTTTGCTTTTCTCCTCTTATTGGCTGATCTGTTATGACATTGTAAAGAAACATGTATTTGCACACATCGAAGATCTCAAAAGCTTCATTCTGTGATGAGAAGGGAATGAACAAGGCTATCTTAGTGTCATCCAGCTTGATAGTTCTACTCTAGTTAGGGACAGTTCTGTACAGACTGGAACAAAGAAAACATATTTAACAGTGAGTGTACACAGAGATTTAAAGCTATACTAGTTGTGCACAATATCTCATGGTCTGTCAAATAAATAGTATGTACCTTAAGGAGTCTCTACATAAGCCTGGAAATGATACATTCTAGAAGTTTCACGTGAGCTCCCCAACTCAGTCAAATAAAATTCATCCTTTCCTTCTCCAAAAAATGTAGAAGATAGAGGGGGAAACTTCTAATGTATGGTCATACAATAAAATGTCCTTTTAAATGTTCTTTCCAGCCTCTGTCATTTGACAAGTGAAGTTTTATGTACCGTGTAGTAAATTCTGTATTCAAGAGGTTTTGTAAGTGAAAATAATTTTCTGCAAAAAGCAGTAATAATAGTATGATTATTAATACTGGAGTGTAAATTCCTTGTTTGAAACCTATGAACCTATATTATGGAGATTATTAATCATCTTTCTTTGTGGTGATGATTGAGATTCAGGTTGTAAGACACTGTAAGACATTACTGTGCAAGATGTGACCATACAATGGATTGGGCTAGAGCAGACCTTTAGAGGTCCAGCCCCTTTACAGTGAACAAGAACATCTTCAACTAGACCAGGTTACTCAGAGCCCAGTTGTACCTCACCTGTACTGTTTCCAGTAATGGGAAATCTACCACATCTCTGGGCAGCCTGTGCCAGTGTTTCACGATGCTTATTGTAAAAACATTTCTGTTTTCTAGCTAGAATAAATCTCCCCATTTTTAGGTTAAAACCATCACTCCTTATTCTACTGCAGCTAACCCTGCTAAAAAGATGATCTGCATCTTTCTTATAGGACCCTTTCAAGCACTCAAAGTTTGCAATAAGGTCATATTTTACATTTCTAGTATCGATACAATATTGATAGTGTTTTGGGTTCCTGTCATTAATGAGGTATATTCAAGGAACAAACGATCAAAGTATTTTGATAATGGTCTAAGGCATAGCTGGAACTAGGTGTGTGTTTCACATGGTAGAGATATTGTTCATATATTTATGTAAGCACCCTTATACATTATTCTATTATGCACAAAAATTCATTCAAATGCACACATGACAATATTAGAAATTTTCCCCACAGTTACATTTGGTTAGGCTACAATGTCAGCTTTGGACTTTTCCTCTGTCATCTTTTTTGTGTTGCAGTTCTATCAGAGTAATAACCACATTTGCTCTTGGAAGATAAAATAATAATTCATTGTAACTGATTCTGTGAAATCAGAGCACTAATCCTACTATGATTTTCCTGTTTTCCTCTAGCAAGGCAGATGAGCATTTCTCTTTGTATTTTGGAGATGTTTCTTCTCCCTGATTCTGTTAGTTTCAGTGATGAGAAACTCCTGCATTCTACATCTTCTGCCTCCTCCCTCTCCAAGTGATGCAGCCAGATAGGGAATGGAGGTAGTGGTCAATTCATAACACTTTATCTCTGCCACTCATTCCTCTTTGAACTTTTCCCCTGCTCCAACATGATTAAGGTCCTTTAAGAACAGCTCCACTCCAAAGCCTCTCCACATGACATAATCTTTCATTAATGGATTGATTATTCCATTGAGAGTACCTCCATGTGCTGCAGAAGAATAACCTTCCACACCACAATCTTCTCCAGGGGCTGCAGGGGAATCTCTGGAACCTGGAATACCTCCTCCCTCTCCTTAAATGACCTTGATGTCTGAAAGGCTGTTTCCCTCACATCTTCTCAGCCTTCCTTCCAAAGGCTGTGGTGCAGGTTTTTTAACTCTTTCTTAAACATTGTATCACAGAGACACCAGTATGAGCACGGCTTTTGGGCTCAGCTTCAATCAGGAGTGAGTCCACTTTGCAGTCTGCTGGAACTGTCAGCATGGCCCACACAGCCTCTCCTCTCAAAGGCTATCCCCATAGCCCTCCCACTATCAAAACCTTCCCACTTAAATGGAATACAAATTTTACTTAATATGACACACCCTATCTGTCCTTGTGTATTGAATACTTCAGGAGAAAAGGGGAAACAGTGCAGGTGACAACTTCTTAATTAATTATGGACACTGCAGAATATGAAAGTCCATTTCTGAAGTGCAGATAGGCTAAAATGAGCTGAATTTACATGCAGATTACACTGCTAAAAATACTGAAATCTAAATAAAATTCATGATTCGACTTGCTACCAACCTAACAATACTTTCAAAATTGAAGGTGAACAATGGCACTCATATATTAGCATTCATTTAATATGCCTACAAAAGCAATTGTGTGTACACAAATCAGGTATTTATTCATGCATGTGACCTAGTAGAAAACTAGTGCCCTGTTTGCTTTTGCAAATATATGGTTTATTAATCCCTCAACTGAGAATTCGCACCACAAAATGGCCATGTGTTACTGTTTATTGTAATTGTGCACACCTTGCTAAGCTTACGACTGAAAAAAAACCAAAGTGAGATCTTTTTCTCCGCAATGCCTCAGACTGAAACTTATGAACATCAGTGGTACTGGTTTATAAGTATTTTCCTGAAAATTAATCTATGATATTTCTTGTGAGTTCTCATCCATTAAAATCAGTTTAGGCTCCAGTTCAAAGTTCATATATTGTTCATAGGAAATAGAAGATCACACATAAGCTGCCTTCAGTCAAGAAAGCTGCCAGGAGCTGGTCCATTAGTAGGAGCATTGAAACATTTGCAAGTCATGAAGGAATTCCATAGCCCAATCTCTGGAAATGGCATTCTGTGAAATCCCAAAACAAGTAGATGTGAGATATTTTTTTGATGTCACAACCATGGAGATCCCTTGAATTTATCACCATTAGTCATCTAAATCAGTAAGCTGAAGCAAAACATAGGGTCTGTTGCTAGTCTATGGCATTTTTGTCACAGTAACAAACATGCTGTATATATTCTGTGTTTTGTTTATGAGGTATGCCTTATACAGAAAATACTATCTCATGATACATTCTGTGTAAGGCTGGGGACAAGACTTTCAAACTTGCATGACAAATGTCTAAGGAGAGGAAGCCTAGCCTCTCATGACTTCTGAGATCTTACCAGAATGGTATTTTATTCTTGTAGCTTATCAGGGGTGTGTGGAACACAAAGATAGATTGTGTGGAGTAATTTATTTCAATTAGGACTACAAAATCAAATAAAAAGATGTTTCATAAGTCCACAAAAAGGATGCCAAGGCTATCAATGAGCACTGTTAAGTCCAGGTATGCTACTGATGCAGTGTTTTAAGTTGTGAACTTTTAAACTATGTAACATAAATTTGTCTCTCCAACCCGTGGGATGCATTCTGTGACAGATTTGTACCTTAGAACTACATCTGTTGTTTCATAATTAATCAGCTGTCAGGTATACACATTACTGTGTCTGCTAAATAACTAATAATAGCACTTATTTATATTAAGCTTCATCATTCACTCAGCATCCTCAATGCTGTGCTGGAAATGGCCATAGTAATTCTTTCAGCAGTGACTGGATTTTATTTGATATTAATCTGTATGCAACTTTTTTGTTTTTTCACTCACACGAAGATATAAACTGCCTTAATGTTAACATTGGAATTATTTCCCCAGTAAGTTCTCTGTGGAAAAGAGAAATGATGTTTCCAACCTGTAACATGGTATACCTTAATAGTCAGTGGGTATACTAGCTAGTGAGTCCTGCAGAAATTCTTTTCTATCCTTTTAACCTACACAAGGAACAATTTTAAGACTTCTTGTGTGTCCTTCTTTAATGAAGATTTGACTGAAGTGAAGGATTTCTCTGTATTATAGTAAATTTTTCTTCTGCAAAATGCCACATTAATTTCTTCCATTTTGTATAGATAGCAGGGGAAAAAAGCAAGCTTTAACTGAATTTGTTTCACATGTGGATTTTCTGTACAGCTCTCTTTTTCCTAATAACCCTTAGAGTTTGCCAACTTAAAAGATTCACATAATCTAGGGGTAAATGAGATCTTAACAGAAAGATTAAAGGATCTTCATGTCTTGCAGTTCATATAATTTCATGCAGAATGCCAGCTGACCTGTATTTTGAAAGAGTAAGGTAACTTATTTCTAACTGTAGATAACACTTTTAGAAGCTTTCTGATATCTTAGTAATGCAGTGTAGTGAGGTCACTAATTCCTTAAATGAAAATTAATTGCAGAAATATCCACTCAGAGAAAAGAGAAATACTGGACTTAGGATTCCTTGGTTATAAATTTTCAGAATGAGAAACACTCTGGGTTCAAAGTCCATTGAACTCCTACAGGTAGTAATTACTGCGTAAGTTCAGATATCTGCATTATCATCTGAAAGTAATCATGTGTTTTCATGTCGTGCCTGAGATGTTCCTTCCTCAACACCACCTTTTAACCTGACTCTGGAATATTATATAATGTCCAAGTCCTCAGGTTTTTTTACCTTGTAATTTTGTTAGAGTGACACTTCAAAATTGTAACTTCAGTGCTTGTTCCCTGATTTTTGGTGTTTGCATGATGCTCTAATGCTGCTAATCTATATGAGCTTGTGTAATAAGCAANTCTATGATTCTATGATTTCTCTCTTTTATTATCAACGATCAATAATTTAAACTATAGAAGATTCTTCCAGCTAATGCATAAACTCAAGGAAGAGTCACAGAAAAAGGATCCAGAAGCTGATCCTCTGCTGAAATACTATAGGGAGTGACAGCAGGAACCATGGTAAGGAAAGGATAGAAGTATTTTCATTTTGTCATCTTTAGGAATGACAAAAAGGGATCATCACTTGTTACACATAATACTGTCAGCCAGGCAAGAATTCTAGGGGCCCCTCAATTCATTTTCTATTTACTTATATAGTAAGACCTTTTCTGAGATCATATGTTACAAGGTGATTTAAGATAATCTACTACACTTTGCAACTGAAATGGACTAAGAATATCCACATGCCCAGTTTATACACCCCAACTGGTAGGTGCCCACCTCTGAAGCTGAACTAAATGAACTGGCTGTCATTGTGTGAATGTAGCCTCAGAAAAGACAGTTCCAGCTCATAAGTTATTCAGTCAAAAATGACTTGTGAAGAGTTCAAAACAGACACAAGTCTTTCCCATTTGTACAGTGGGACAGCTGATAAAGGAGTACATTGTTTTTAACCTCACAGAATATAAGGCCAGTGAAAGACACTTACTGTCTCAAGAGGAAAAGGCAAATTATTATGTTCCAGCTTGATGTTACTTATGCGTCATCTGAGCATAAGCTTACTTTCCTCTAGGTTTCTTTGATCTTTCTTTGTTTACCTCAGGTTATTTTAACCCTTACTCTTGAAATGCTTCAATACAGTCCACTGGAAAAGCAGTGATGTGAATTTTTGCTGCTGCATGGCTTTTCTTAGGAGTTGAAGCTATACTGCAGTGTTTAAGACAAGCAATACTGTAGTCCATATACTATAATTGATTCAGAAGAAGGTAAGAAAGCTGAATCTTTGGATTTTCAGTCAAGGATAGCTGGCAACATCGAGTCATGTACCTCTACAGACATCAACTCTGTTCTTTCTCAACCTCTGTTACTTCAGAAGCTACATATTTTAACCATACATTATGCAGGATCACTTTAACTTTTTTTTTTGCTTTTTTTTTTTCTTGTGACATTTTCAAATGCTAATCAATGTATATGTTTACCAATACTCATATTTTACAGAGCCAGTGCAAACTGACCTTTTCTGCAGTGAAGTAAACAGTGGGGAACAGGAGTTTGGGGGTTTCTTCCTACACCTGAAAGAACTGCAAATTATGTAAAATCTTGGCTGTGTCTGGGATAGGATTTAGCCAGTCAGAGATACTTTCAGAGATGAGCAGGNCTGTACGCATGTGTGTGTGCATCTGTACGTGTGTGTATGCGTGTGTGTGCATTCAAATATAGTCTCAAAACCTTCCTCACTTACATTGCACATCAGTAATTCTAGAAGGTCATCAAACATGGACACTCATGCACAATTTCATTTCTGTGCTGCCACAAAAACGTGTAGAGATATCTGTGCGACCTAGAATTGTTTGGCTTTAACTCACTTTTATAGCCATGACCCAGTCCTCTCTCTTTTGTCCCTTTTCTGAGCTACACATTACCTGTATGATCTTAGATTTATTGCCTTGTCTCTCTGAGCCTCATGCCCTGTCTGTCAAACACTGGTAATAGTGCTTCTTGCCTCTCACATCTGTCCTGTTTGTTTTGATGGCAAATAATTCAGAGGGGGGACTGTCGGGCACGGTGTCTGCATGGCACTTAGCACAGCAGGATGTCACTGTCTGAAATCGTGCATGCTTCTGGAATGCAATCAGTAAAGAGTGAAATGTAGTAAATCTTTCCTAATCACTTCCAGAGGACTTGCATTTTCTATTACACTTTAAGTGGAGGCAGTGAAGGCATTGGCTTTTAGTAAGAAAGACAAACTTTCTGTCTGTAGAGCGAGTGAAGAGAGGTGTATTTTTCTCAGTCTAGCATGTGCATCGCCTCTGGCTTGGAGGATTGACTTTTCTGGGTTGAAGGGCAGTTTATTTTCAAGGCTCATTCAGCCTTGGCCTCTCAGCCATGGTTGCAATCAAAGATGTCAATCAGCATTAGCTGTAATTGTTTTATGATAGGGAACTGGAATGAGGCCACCGATTCGTTTCCTATAGGCCACAAAGCAGCCATCTAATTGTCACAATTTTCAGTCATTGCTGACCTGGGGCAATTTCATGGCACTTTCTAGAGGTAAAAAGCTCCCTATGTCATTACCTGGCAATAAAGCCATCTCCACCTTTGAATTCTCACTTCTGAACAGATCTTTGGCCTGCCTGTGCTTTCTCATGTGCTTGCAGCAGCTGTTTAATACAACAACAGAGAAAAGTGATAAGTGAGAGAGGCTCAGGTTTACTTGGTCCAGCTGCCATCTGCCCCTTCTGCACTGCTTTCTTCTATCTTGTGGCCTGAGGGACCATAGTGGCATTACGCCATCTGAATTCCACCCAAAGACAAAATTAGTATTTGCACAACCATTTCAACAAGTAACTTAAGATTTTTGTAATTGCTGTTTTGGGGACTAGTGTTCCAGAAGCACAAAGAGCATTAGCAGGCCTCTTTCCTTTAACTCAGTATTACCTTGCTAGTAACTCAATATGGGCTTGTTATTGCATTTGGAAGCATTTCCTCTTTTGGGGAACGAAAAGTTATTGTTTTTCCTACATGGGTTTTTTTTTCACAGTGAAATAGCTGCTGAATGGTTTGTTTTGCATTTAGCTTTCCATTTTGCTTAGGAAGGTGTTTGAATAGCTCATAGAACATTGCACTCTGAGAGATAGTCTTCAATATAACCCATGATATTGTCAGCTTCTCTCCAGTTCCTCTGTTGCATTTATATGATACATCTATCAAAGTTTCCTGAACATAATTTCATTGTTTTCAAAGGTAGAGATGATGGTATCTCTGGCTATGTTTACTAGTATTTTATTGCAAAAAGAGATCACACAAAATGAAAAAGAATTGCTTGAGAAGGGAGATGTTTCTCTCTGGAAGTAGTAGGATTTCAGCTTCACATTATTTTGGATAAAAACATACTACAGTCAACATATTTTCATGTTTTGTGTAATAAAGAAATCCAACTTAATAAAATGTCAGAGCATCTGAGGTTGATGTTATATGTGTGCATATATATTCCAGCCTATCATTATTTTAGGTCCATATTTTGTCTCTCTTATGAGTAATAGAAGTAAAATTAGAATAGCATGTAGGAACTCTTGTGAGAAACTAGAATGTCGAATGTCATAAACATTTTCTTTGTTTTGTTAAATTAACACAGACTTAATACCAGATATAACACCATGTTATTTTTCTGTCTACTCCTGTGTTTGTTTGTTGGGTTTGGTTGATTGGGTCTTTTTGCATAATGCATCAAACAGATGACAGTAAAAAATTACTGAGATCAAACTAAGAACAAAACAAGTCCCCAAAGAAAACAGTTTTAAGTAAGTCTATTGTTTGAAAAACCCCAGATTGATGAAATATTCTTTGAAAGAATTAAGCTGTATTTCTCTCAGCAAACATTTAATAGTTAGAAGGGAGTAGGGAGGGAGGTATTAACCCACTTGTTGTGGATGCTAGGAGAACACAACAGCAGATAGAGCCCTTCCTTCTTTGTTCTTCCTACACCCATTTCCACAGACAGAATGGTGGTCTTGGATAAGCCACTAGGCTGACCTAGCATGGTAATTTCAAGGTAGAGAAAGCAAAATCTTCTGAAGACTTGCCTCTACCTTCTAAAATTAAAGTATAAATTTACTTGTTTTATTTTCATGGATTTCATTAGGTCAAAATATTTTACTTCTATGTATTGCTTTTCTTTTTCACCACTACACAGAGGTGCCATCTCCTCTCATTATTTATTGTCTTGAATTTCAGATTTTTGTTGTCTTTAGGCACTAATTACTGTTTAAAAAAAAAAAAAAGTAAAAGGATAAGGCAGCAGGATAAAAGCAATCAATCAGGCTCAAGACTTTTTTAGAACATAAATAGGCATAAGCTTCTTGTCTACTAGCTCTACCCACAGAAGCTGCACCTTTGCAACCAAGGGGATAGGTCACAACAGAGCATTTAAAACTTCAAAAGCATTGACGATTCGAAAAATAAGATACAAAGGAAAAAAGGATGACCATGGCAACTACAGACCAGTCAATCTCACCTCTGTGCCTGGCAAGGTCATGGAGCAGATCCTCCTGAAGGCTCTGCTATGGCAAATGATAAACAAAGCAGAGGTGATTAGTGGTAACCAGCATGGCTTCACCAAGGGCAAATCTTACCTGACAAATTTGGTGACTATTTATGATGAAGTCACAGCAATAGTNGGAGTCCCCTGCACAAGAAGGACATCAAATTATTGGAGTGAGTCCAGAGGAGGGCCACAGATGATCAGAGGGCTGGAGCAGCTCTCCTATGAGGACAGGGTGCAAGAGTTGGGGCTCTTCAAGGAAACCTTATAGTAGCCTTCCAGTATCTGAAGGGGGCCTACAGGAAGGCTGGGAATGGACTGTTTACAAGGTATTGTAATGACAGGATGAGGATTAATGGGTTTAAACTGGCAGAGGGAAGATTTAAACTGGATGTGAGGAAGAAGTTCCTTCCAGTGAGGGTGGTGAAACACTGGCACAGATTGCCCAGGGAAGTTATGGCTGCTCCCTCCCTGGAGGTGTTCAAGGCCAGATTGGATGAGGCCTTGAGTGTTCTGTTCTAGTGCAAGGTGTCCCTGCTATGGCAGGGGGTTGGAACTAGGTGATCTTTGAGTTCTGTGATTCTGTGATTCCATGGTTTTAGGAGCATTTTCTGCCTTATCCCAGAATGGATTTTTTTATATCCTTTAATGGAAAATGTATAAACTCCAGTTTCCCTTTAATCTTCTACAGTGCTGAATGATTCCTGGTTGACAGGGACAGATAAAGAGTCAGAGATTAGATGAAACAATATTTCTGGTGACTCCAATCACTCTTTATCCAGTCCTTTTCTTCTTCTTACTTTTTGTCTGTGTTCTCTAACAGATGCATAGACATTGAAGGCTGGATGATTTTTCTTAAACCAAAATTTTAAGAAGTAAAATCAGCTTTAAGTGTCACTGTATTTTGAGTGACTAAAGAGTGAGACAAGGAAAGAGTGTGAATTCAGATTTTCAGTCCTTTTTAAGAGAATAGAAACAATTCCTATTGATTTCATCATCAAGATGTTCAGAAGTCTCTGATATAATAACATGATAAAACCACAGATGGACGAGCAATGCTCCTTTTCTTTTCTCAAGCCTTATCTTTTGAAAGTTCCTCTTTCTTGCAACGTAAACAATACTTTTGAAAAGAGATCTCTAAAATGGAACTGAGCTTAGCTCAGGAAACTCAGGCTGGGTTAGATTAAGGATCCACTAATAGAAGTTTTTGTTAATTATCACAAAATGAGATGGACAAGGAGGAGCGATAGGGATGTCTACTTTCTTGGATCTCAGAAATGCCTGTGGTCTAAGCAAAAATGGCAGTGTGATTTGTAATACTGGCTTAAGTTGTACTCATTTCAGCTTTCCATCCTGTTTCTTTTCTGGCCTGTTGGCCTGGTTGTTGCATCATTTATTATTAAAGATGCTCTGAGTCTGCAATTGTCTAAGACAAGCCTCAGAATGTTAAATAATATCCCTGATTTCCACCCACATAGACAAGACCGGTCACTCTCAGGTTGAAAGTCTACTTCCATAACTTTAGCGTTAATGTAGCTGAGCTCGATAGCAGCACAGTATCTGTATGCAAAAAGATATCTAAACCAAGAACCACATTTTCCACTAGGAAGGTCATCGGTTTCCTTGTCAAAACTGAAAGGAAATACATTTTTTGCCTCCCTTACCTTTATTTTACCTTCTACAGACACAGAAATTCCACCAGCCGTGGGTGAAAAGGGGATTTTTCTTCTCACAGTACAATGATAATTAGACTTCCACTCTGACAGTGTGGACTGAGCTTTGGCAAAAGGAATCCTTCTTGTACTCATTTAAGAAAGTGGGCCTGATACCTCACATTTTGCTGTTTATGCAGTCCTTTATATCCAGATAAAAGCAGGTATAAAATGCAATCAGTTTAGTCTTGTTCTCTTACATCTGCTTTGTGCAGGCATAAATCATGCATGAGTTGCTTAGCAGTGGAGAATCAGGTCTGAAATATCTATGTTTTATGAGCTTCGATAGCTTCCTGTGAGTCAAAGCTAGGCTAGGAGAAAAAAGGCTATTAGTCCAAATGCTAGGGGAAAAACAGTGCTTCAACGAACTCACAGGTGACTGTTGCAGTCTGGTTTGTAATGTGTCACATGGGCTTTATCAACAGTGATCTGAAACTTCAGCTACCCAAGTTCTCGCTCCTCTGGCATTAATCCCGTCTGCCCTGGCACAACATTAGGCACCACTTTCCTTGGCCTTCCCACAGACAAAACAGATTATAAGTACATCAATATGCTGCTGAAAACCTTTTCTCTCTGCTCTTTCAAGTAGCACAAGACATATGTAGGTGACACAGTACGAGTTATTGTCATACAAGTCACAGATTTCCTGGGGATATGTACGACTACAGCCTGTTCTACTTCTCACATGTGTAAAAGTTAATTTTCAAGAGCAGGAGGTGAACCAGGGGAGAGGAAAGGGAAGGGCAGAGTCTCAGCCTTCCTTTAGTGTCTCTTTCATGGAAGCTACTGAGCTTCATAGCTCATAAAATATTCATCACTGTGCTTGAAGAATAAAACAACATGTATGTGTCTGCTCCTGGCCTTTAGGAAAGAGAGAAATTCCTCCTGGATATAATTTATATTCATTGTGTAAGCTTTTGTGTGGTTGGTAAGTCAGTGAGAATAAAGATGGGGTGGAAAAAACGGTTTGAAAAAGATGCTCTCTGTTGTAGCTCACAGCTCTATTGTGCTGCAGAAGTCTGATTTATTTTTGTACATCACTAACAAGACTCTCTGGTGAGGTGGATGTTAATCTCCACAGATTGCTCTTCCCCTGGAAAGAAAATAAAAGAAGTATTCCTAGAAGATATTTTTTAATGAGCTATAGAAGCAGCATATCCTTATCTATGTCTCATATTAAATTGAAGGCAGCCAATTTCTTAAGACTATTTTACTGCACATGTTAAAGAGAAATAAGAGCTCAAAAATAAGTAGTGCTTGTAGAAATACTTTTGTAGGTTACTAACTTATAATTCAGATTTTTTTCCTTATGGCTCTCATTCTTCTGTCTCCTGCTAATGGGGAGGAGGGAAAAAAAGACTGTATCTGAAACAGTGATGTCTGAAACAGTGGCACCTTCCCACAAATTCCTGATCTAGTCCTCATCACACACACACAAGTTTTAGTAATGCAGCAGCTCTGGATGTTTCATAATTTCTTTAGCAATTTAGTCTTGCTGGACTTTGTCCTGTGCTGGCCAGTTAAATTTCTTTCGTATGAAAATAAAGAGGCTCTTGAATTTGTAAAACCAATCCTTTTCACAAATAAGATTCAATCTTTTGTAAATTTTGTCTTTGTTGATTATCTGCTATACTATTCTCAATCATTTTAAGGAAAAATTCATTTAAGTTAGTTAAAACAACAAAAAAAAAAAAAGTTAACTCATAGTTTTGACCATGCCCTTAATCATCTTTTCCTAGTTTCTCATGCTGTCTCTAGTCCTGCGATAATTAACCTACATTTATTTGCATTATTTGGCATCTGTTGTCCTTCAAACCCCTCCCCTCCAAAATCTCTGTTGCTTCAGAGAGTAACCCCTTTTTATGAAGCTAAACCTAGATCCTCCATCCTAGTTTAAAAGTCTTTTTAAATTACAAAGATGATGTGTGTCTCCTAAAGGTCACTGTTGCACCACAGCGGTGTATTCATGATGTAATATTGCACAATTATTTTATTATTACCTACTCGCTCTAACTAAGCATCTGACAGAAGCTGACCTGTGGCATGCTTAGTATCAGAGACGTATTTTAGGAATGTGGTTTCTGGTGATGTCTGTTTTTTTCTAACAGTTCCTGGTGGTCCCCATGGCTACCTCTATACCATTGAGTCTGATTTTCAAAGTGGTGAGATGATCCTAAGTTATGGTCATCCTGGAACAGGGGAAAGCATAAAACTGTATGATCATTTTCACTGTCAAATAACTGAAGTTCTAGTTTTAGTCTTCCATTGGAATAAAATTATAGAGAAGCTTGCTTTGGGAAAGCTAATTCTGAGCAGGTGTAAATACTCAGTAGTAACTTTCAAGAGATAATAATTTGAACTGAATAAGTGGTGTTGGGGAGAAGGAACAGATTATTTTGTTTGATAAGATGAAAGAATCAGAGTCTGAAAGAATCACGATTGTGGTCTTTAAAAATAAGAGAAAAATAATTGCCTGCTTCAGAAATGTTTCTGCTTTGTGTTACTTTTCACACCTTTTTCATGTAATATACTGGCGTTCATACTATTATCATAGCTTTACCATGTTCCAGGACTCTTTTACTAGGTGGTATGTAAGAAACGAGTAAGAACTGTCTTTCCTGTGGTGTTTGCAATGTGTGTTTAAGATGAGACAACAGTTGGAAACAGACATGCTGGGGGAATACAAGACAGTGAGGCAGTGCTGATCGATATGCTAGGCAGTGATCTCAGCAGTACCTAATTGATGCTAGTGTTTTGTGCAAGGCAGCACAAGAAAATAGAGTTTTAAGGAGGCTTTGAAAGTGTTTATAGGCAGTTCTAGAGTTCTGAGAGAAAGCACAGAAACAGATGTGCATCTGTTACATAGAGTTGCTTCTGTAAGTAGGGAGATGTTAGTTACAACGCATTAAAACTTTTCTCTAGGGCTAGGGCAATGCAACAGCCAACATGAACTGAAATGTTCTCCAGCTAGCACTTAGCAGTGAGGGGTTTGGCATAATAATATTTTTTTAAGCTTTCAGACTTTTATAGTACATGAAAGGTTACAGAGGAGGTTCATCTCAGCTCACCCTTTCTGTACTAAAGCCCTTTCAGCTGCAGAATACCTGAAAGGTTCTGTAAGGTCTTGTGCCTGAAGACAGGGTGGTGTTACGCTCTTTATTATAGAATTTTACTAAAGTGGTATGTCCATGAGTCAGTTTTCTTATGTATAATCACAAAATGGGAGAAATGTGGTTCCATTTTCAGCTAAAGAGACAGATCTCAGATTACATAATAGTGAGTTTAGTGGCATTAATTGATTTAAAAAAAACCCTTCAAACATTTATATAAGAAAATAAATACAGCAAAAAGAACTTGGTGTGCTTTTTCATTAGTGTAAGAAAAAAAGGAAAAACTTCTTAGGTTAAAGGATATCATGTCCTCAAAGAAGAACCAAGAAGTCAAGATTCATGTTCATTTTCTGCAGATGAAAAAAATAGGTCATAGAATTGCAAGATCATAAAACATGTAATCATAAAACAGTTTGAGGTGGAAGATCGTTTAGTAAACTCCCTGCCATGGGCAGGAACATCTCTACCTAGTACAGGTTGTTCAAAGCCCTGTCCAACCTGACCTTGCACACTTCCAGTGATGGCACATGCATGACTTCTCTGGGCAACCTGTCACAGTGCCTTGCCACTGTCATCATGAAAAGTGGCCACAAGGTTATTTTTTTTTCCTCAGCAAAACATTAAATACTACAATTTTATGGAGAATGTGCATGCTCTTTTTTTTTTTTTTCTTAGTACTTACCAGGTTTACAGGTGTGTCTGGTTTGGAAACCTTCATTACTTAGGCAAGAAAAAATACATGTCACCATGGATCATGAGATTTCATGAGTCCTTCATGTACAAGTTATTGATAGACACAGTAGAAGTTATAGATACACACAGCCACTACAGACTTCCATTCCTGTGGTGGTTGGCATGCCACTTTAAAGGCATCGAGCTCCACAAAATAAGACACTTACGTCATTTAATGTCAAAATTCATTTACTTGTCTACTAATACTTAGGGCATACTGAGATTTAGCATCAGCTTATTTAATATCAGTGCAACTATTTCACACAGGAAAATATTTAAAACGGTACTGAGGTTTTCTGAAGTACAGATTTTGGACTTGGTGGCAGTATTCCTGCTATCACAGAAAAATTGAAACTCTTTTCCCACTGATACTTGATAACAACACAGTTACACTTCCAAGAGTAATGGGGCTCTTCTGTTCATTGGTTGGTGAGATTTTTTTTGTAGCTGTGTTCTTAATGGAAAATTTTTCTACCATACTCATTAAAAACTTTAATAATAACTGAAAATATTACATAGAGGGGAGAGAGAAAAATGTTCATTTTATTGAGGACAGATATTTATTTTTCCTATTAGAAGCTCATTTAAATGTGCTGCTTTCTTTGAATAAAAAATAAAAAGTCAATTTAATGTTAATGATCAGTGGAGAATTTTTATTTCTGACTGAAAAAATTATAGCTCATCTTTTCTTTAACAGGAACAGTAAGTAAAAATAATTATTCATGCATTCTTGCCATCTCATTAGGCACTTGATATAAAAAATTCTCCAATAACACACTAAGTAGTTGGTGGTTTTGGTTTTTTTCTTTTTGCAAGGTTAGACTGGATAAAGTTTATTATTTCCATTAGGCCTTAGAATTTGATTATTCAATCAACCTACTTCAATCCAGGAAGTTGCTTATGGTCCATTAATTTAGTGATGCTCCTTGGTTTGTGCCATGATTGTTTAAAGAAAAAAATATGTTCTAAATGAAGGGGGGAAAAAAAAGTTAGTTCCTTCCAGCTTCCCTTTCTTCTCTGGCTTGTGTCACTCTTGCAGCAAACCTTACATGCAGAGGAAGGGAAGAGTCCTAAACAGTAAAACTAAGAAAGAAAAGTCAGGCCATATTGGTAGTATTCCTTAAGGAAATATCAGTCTGGTTAAAGGTAAATTAGCAATTTTTCCCCTTTACATTTTAAAGCAGCTTTTTAATATTTTTTTTGTAGTCTCGAAGAGATATCCTGGAAACTGACTTACTTCTCTGCACCTCATCTTAAGAAGAGCTTACAATGGGGCTCTAGGAGTATTAGGAGAGTTCTTACCTACCAATTCCCAAACTCTTTGTGCTCAGTTAGTACAGGCCTAAAATCTTCAAGGACAGCCTCTTCAGAGCACAAGAGTGATTTGTCTCAATGTGTGAAAAGTCAAGCAAGTGGGGCAGAAAAAAACAGCGTGAGTGATCTTGATGCTTCTGAGCTCAAACACATAAAGACCAGCTAGTGGAGGTGGAACTCTCTGTAAAAGGAAAGCTAGTGAAAATGTGGACCTTTTGCTACATGGGGCGAGGGAACTAGTGACCAAACACATGGAGATGGCAGAGGTAGTTATTTGCCTGTTTTCACTAATAAGACCTGCCCTCAAGCCAACCAAGTCCCTGAGCTTCTTAGTCTATGGTATCAGACAGAATGCATGAAAGACAGCTGGCTAGTGTCTTTGAAGGACTGCTGTGTGTCATCTTCAAAAGGTTTTGGCTTCATTCCTTATACTTGACAACAAGAAGAACGATAAGAACAACAAAACATAAACGTTGCATCCATGTTCAAAAAGAATAAGGAGAACCCATGTTATGCGGGCAGGTCAGCCTCCCCTTAGTCCATGGCAAGGGTCTGAGTATTCAGCAGAGGCTTTGCCACAGTGTTGCAGGTTTCTCATCACTGAATTGGTGAGCTCTGGTCTCCAGAGCTAAATGAGAAGGTTGATGAGAAGTTGGCTTGAGGCACAGGCTCAAAGGGCTGTGATTGGCAGCGCAAAGTCCACCTGACGGATGGTAACCAGTGGTGTCTGAATTGGTGCGTGTCCCTGCAATTTACTGCCTTCATTAAGGGTCTGGATGATGGGGCAGAAGGCGCTCCCAGACCGTTTGTGGGTGACACCAGTGTCAGTGAGCTGGAGTGCAGGGCTGTTGTGGAGAGTGAGCTGGAAAAATGTTCTTCTAAAGCCAAGGCAAGCTCTAACCTCAGGGATGGAAAACAGGCTGGGGCCTCCCTGCAGCAGAACAGACTGGGGACAGTTAGATAGGAGTAACTGCAGAAAAGGTCATAAGGGCCTTGGAAGGCAGCAAGGTGCCAGAAAGCAGCAGTGCCAAGCAGCTCTTGCACTAGAGAATGTAACAACAAAGGTGCAATCAGCAGGGACAGCAAGGTCACATTGGGTCTAGGTTTGGGCTTCTTAGTGCAAGATGGACTCTAATGTGCAGGCCTGAATTCAGCAGAGGGTCCCCATGATGGTCAGGAACGCAGCACAGGGCAAAAAAGGAGAGGCTAAGATCTGAGCAAGCCTAGAAAACAGTGGTTCACGAGTCATATCCTATATATAATAATCTAATAATATTTCTGAAAGACTAGACAGAACCAATATATGTGAGTTATACTATTATTATTTTACTTCATTTGAATAAAAATCTTCACCATAAAAAAGGATAAAAAGATAAATCAACCACCAATGGCACTTCTTCTATTTGTTAGGCATACAATCATGCTGAAGTCAGTGTATATAGAACTCAGTGGCATCCCCTCACACAGAGTACCATCTCCTCACTGCAGAAGACAGTCAGATTCGTGAAGCAAGATTTGGCCTTGGTAAACTCATCTGGTGTAACCCAGTTTCCTTTTTCCTTGTTACTGCAGCTGTCTGCAGAGGGATTCACTCCATACCTTCCACAGAATCACAGAATTATTGAGGCAGGAATAGACCTCTGAGATCATCAAGTCCAGCCTATGACCTAACATCACCACCTTGAGTAGACCAGGTCACTAAGTGCCACATCCAATCATTCGTTAAACACCTCCAGAGAAAGCACCTTCCCCACCTCCCTGGGCAGTCCATTCCAGTGTCTAATTGCTCTTTCCATGAGGAAGTGCTTCCTAACATCCAACCTAAACTCCCCTGGTGCAACTTCGGGCCACGCTCTCTCATCTTGTCGCACACTGCCTGGGAGAAAAGAATTTCCTCAGGAGCTAGGATGAGGCTGAGCTACTGGTCTGTAGTTTCATAGATTTATTGACTCATAGAATGATTTAGGTT
>WBNM01015749.1:1145-11997 GCA_013399055.1 Ramphastos sulfuratus | reverse complement strand
CTTGGAGGTCTCTTCTAACCAGAAGTGTTCTGTGATGCTGTGGTAATTCATCAGCTCACTGCAATGCTGGAGCCCTGCTCTCCAGTCTGCTCCTCGCTGCCATCTCAACCTGTCTGGTGTCTCTCTCCCCCTGGATGGCTGACCAGGGCAGAGCAGATTGCTGAGCAAGGCTCCAGCCCAGCCCAGCTCAGGATGTGAAGTGGAGGCAATGAACTGGGCAGCTCTGCCCTTACCTGAATCGGAGCTGCTCTGGCATTGTCCCTTTATGAGGCTTACACCACAAGTTTAGGTTTTGATCAATGAACTCTGAATCTAAGTCATTTTTAACTCCCTTTCCATTCTCATTTAAAAGAACTCTGTGGAGAAATCAAGTGAGGATAAATCCATGGGAAAAGCCTGGGCAACAAATGCATCTTGCTGAGGACTGAGCTGCTCTGCCTGCTGGCTGCAGCACACAGGACACCTCCGTGCTCAGGCTGCCAAAGCTCTGCCTCTAATTTACTTCAGGTCTGAAGCTCCACAAGCACCTTCTGATCTCCTCACAGACTGCTCCATCTCATTTAGCTCCTCCAGCACACTTCTCTCAACCAGAGCCCCATCACCCTGGTGTGATGAAGTGGTCCAGCAAGGCTCAGCCTGCCCTCCACACCTTGCTCATCTGCAGCAGTACTGAGCTCCTGGAGCATCCCACACAGCACAGAACTGCCCAGATGGTCTGTCCTGTGCCTCCTGTGCCACACTGCCTGTGATTTGTGCTGCACAGAGACAGGGACTGGCTGGCCACTGTCACTATGTCTGGCAGAGAACCCATAATGAGAAGCAGCCCACATGTACCAGCATGGGTGACATCATTAGCTCAGCTGTCACAGCCTATTTTGGAGCTGCCTTATCACTGCTTTCCTGCCATCTCACCCCTTCTGCACTTCCTTCCTTGTTAGCCCTCACGTAATGAGGAACTAACAAGTGGCCCTGGCCTCAAAACTGGCCAGGCTGAACCTCCAGACACCTTCTGGGAAGAACTTACAGAAAGAGCAGAAAAAAAGGAAATAAAAAAGTACAAAACAGAAGAAAAATCCCCAAGAGATGCTGGGTTCACACAGCACCACAAGAAGGCCATCGAGGTCCTGGTGAAGGGTCTGGAGAACAGGGCTGGGGAGGAGCAGCTGAGGGGCCCTGGGGGTGTTCAGCCTGGAGAAGAGGAGACTGAGGGGAGACCTTCTGGGTCTCTACAGCTCCCTGAAAGGAGGTTGGAGCCAGGTGGGAGCTAAGCTTCTTCTCCCTACTATCAAGTGATACAAGGAGAGGAAATGGCCCCAAGTTACCCCAGGGAAGGTTTAGGTTGGACATTAGAAGAAACTTCTTGGCTGAAAGGATTCTCAAACTCTGCAAAGACTCCCCAGGGAGGTGGCTGAATCCCCATCCCAGGAGGTGTCTCAAAGACAGAGCTGTGGTGCTGAGGGATGTGGTTCAGCACCAGCCTGGGCAGAGTGAGATTAATGGTTGGTCTTGATGATCTTGAAGGGTTTTTCTTACCAAAATAATTCTCTAATTCTGTGATGTTGACTATGTGGGGAGATATCTGTCACTTCAGGCAGCAACTGAAGAGGAATTAGCCTGGTAGGAAGAAGAACAGTGTGCCAAAGCCTGGCAGCCAGGTTTAAGCTCCTCTCTGCAGAGGCACTGCTATGAGGAAACTGGTGAACAAGCTGGGATCCCTCAGACACTCACCCACCAACACACAGGTCTTAATCACTATCTCTCTCCACCCAGAATGATGGAAAGGTCCAGAGAAGCTGTATCCAGTCAGGACTGGGGCAAGTCTTGGCCAGCATCTTCATCAGTCACTTGGATGAAGGGATGGGAAGCCCCACAGCCAGTTTGCTGCTGGTCCCAAAGTGGGAGCAGAGGCTGACAGCCCTCAGGCTGTGCTGCCATCCAGCCAGAGCTGGGCAGGCTGCAGAGCTGGGCACAGGGAACCTCCTGAAGGTCAGCAAGGGCAAGGGCAGGGTCCTGGCCCTGGGGAGGAACAACCTCCTGCAGCAGGACAGCTGAGGGGGGAGCTGCTGGGAAGCAGCTACAAGGAGAAGGAGCTCAGAGTGCTGGGGGACAACAAGTTCCCATGGGGCAGCAATGTGCCCTGGGGGGCAAGGAGGCAAATGGGGTCCTGGGGGGCATGAAAGAAGTGTGGGGAGCAGGGCAAGTGAGCTTCTCTCCCTGCTCTGCTCTGCCATAGTCAGGTCACTTCTGCAGTACTGGGTCCAGTTCCACAAAACTGAATCCAGGAGGTTCCACCTGAAGAGGAGAAAGTTGTGAGGGTGCTGGAGGCCTGGAGCAGGCTGCCCAGAGAGGCTGTGCAGTGTCCTTGTGTGGAGAGCTTCCAACCCCCCTGGGCACTGTGCTGCTGGGCAAGCTGCTGTGGGTGCCCTGCTGTAGGAGTGGGGCTGGGCTGGATGCTCTCCAGAGGTCCCTTCCAACCCCACCACTGATTTCCCTCAAGTGAAGCTGGGCAGATGTCATCAGAGGTGCAGTGAGGGAAACATTTAAGTCTTTCTGTTTAGTTAGTTGCAGCCAACTCCACTTTGGTTTGCCCTAAAAGACAGGAACCTGCAGTCCCAAACAGTGGCCCCAACAGGTATCCTGCAGTAGCTTTTGTGACTTAATTTGATTCTCAAAACATAAGACAAATGAAATCATATGAACAAACAATTTATTGCTCAACAAACAATTTATTGCTCGATTTACACTAGGATTTAATGAGCTCTAAAACCTCTCAGTGCTTAAGGCTGCTGAAGTCTTTAGTTGCAATTTGATCATTAAAGAAGGAATCCTGAAGTTATCAATTTCCTGTAGTATCTGCAGCTGGTTTAGCTCACTCAGGAGTTCAGGATTTCCTCTCTACAGAAGAAACCTGAGTTACATTTAGAGATACCTTTCAACCTAGCAGAATGATAAATAAAAAATCTTCATTTCCAGTGGCAAAATGTACACCGTGGAGCTTCCTGAAAGATTGCAGCTCACAGATCTTGTGCAAATTCCATTAGCTTTAATTATTTATTAGCAGTAGATTTAGATTACTGTTCTTGACCTATTTTTCAGTCTATGGACCCACCCAGTAAGAAGTGAAAAAATATTCCATTTGCAAAAAAGCTGGGGCTGGAAGTGGAATATTAAGGTAAAAGCAGAGGCATTGTAATTGCAGGGGAGCAGCCTGCACTTCGGAGAGGTTACCAAGCAGGGCACAACCAGCCTGCAGAGCAACCACCACCAGAGAGAGGTGGAAGGCCTGCTGCTTACCCACCTCAGGCCATTCTGTACAAGGCAAGCCCAGCAGACCTTCAGATAGGCCTCAAGACTCTGGAAATCACCACCACACCATTTGGGTTGGAAAAGAACTTTCCAGATCCTAGAATCATTCACTCATAGAAAAGTACAGGTGGGAAGAGCTCTCTAAGCTCATCCACTCCAACCTTCCACCCAACATCTCCCCAAGGGCACATCCACACCTTTCTTCAACACCTCCAGGGATGGGGACTCCCCCCCCTCCCTGGGCAGCCTGTGCCAATCCCTGACCACTCCTGCAGCAAAGAAATGTTTCCTCATCTCCAGTTTAACCCCCGCCTGGTGCAGCTTGAGGCCATCAGCTTGAGGCCAACCACTGTACTCATTTCCACCCAATACAGAATCACAGAGTCCTAGGCTGGGAAAAACCTCTCAGCTCATCCAGTCCAACATCAACCCAACACCAACACGACACTAAACTTGTCTCCAAGTGCCATGGGGACACCTTTCCTGAACATCTCCAACACCTCCCTGGGCAGCCTGTGCCAATCCCTGACCGCTCTTGCAGCAAAGAAATTTTTCCTCATCTCCAACCTAACCCTGCCCTGGCACAATTTCAGGCTATTTCCTCTCCTATCACTTGATCCTAGGGAGAAGAGCTCAACCCCCAGCTCACTGCAGCCTCCTCAGGGCACTGTAGCTGGGTCCCAATAAGCCATGAGGAAATCAGTGGCTCTAGAGCCAGCACTTTGGGGCTGCTCCTGCATCCATTTCCCTGGGAGGAAGCAAACCAAGCTCACCCCAGGCACCACNAGGGGCACAATCCCCTCCCTTGCCCTGCTGCCCACACTGCTCTTGCTGCAGCCCAGCACACAGTTGCTGTCTGGGCTGCATGAACACTGCAGCCTCAGCTTGAGCTTTTCATCAGCCCAGCCACCCAGGGCCTGTTCCTCAGGGCTGCTCTCAGCCATTCCCCACCCAGCCTGTCCTCACAGCAGAGCTGCTGCAGCCTTCTGAGCATCTTCGTGGCACTTCCAATGGAGCTACTCACGTGCCTGAGACTTCATGGAATCCTTTCTCAGAGCTTCTTGCAAGTGAGGAGAAGCAAAAAGCTAAGAGGGTGACCCTGTGGCCATGTAGCAGCCTGTGAACAGCCTGGGTACCTTCAGCACTGTCCCAAACCTCAGCTGTGCCAGGGGAGAACTGTTGCAGCCACCCCTCTGTGTGCATCTGTGTAGACACACACACACACATGCACTGGAGATAACTCAGAGAGAACTTTCTTAACTAACTGTACACAACAATTTACTGAAGAGGGCTTTGTAGAAGCATGCCACAACCTTGCTGTCATTTGTAAAACACTGCTTAGAACAGGCACTGAAGAGGAACAATTCAGAACTGAAGAAGTAGAGTTGCTAGGAAACAAAAAACAAACCTGAATTCAAACAAAAAAGATTCAGGTAGAGCTGTGGAAGGAGCTGATTGTAACCAAAGGGAAGGCTACTCACTGAAAGTCCAGGAGGGAAAAAAAACAAAGGGGTGATTTAATTAACTTCATCAATACACAGAGAAAATCAAGCAGCACTATTAGCAAATACATTGATCTGAAAGGCCACACTGGGTAATGGCCCTGTGGAGATCCTTCCTCCTGCCAACAGCTCACAGAATCAGGGAACTGCTCCANTTCTAGGCCATTTCCACTCCTTCTGTCACCTGATCCTAGGGAGAAGAGACCAACCCCAACTTGGCTCCAGGCTCCTCTCAGGGAGCTGCAGAGAGCAATGAGCTCTGCCCTCAGCCTCCTTTTCCAGACTAAGCCCCCCCCAGCTCTCTCAGCTGCTCCTCCCCAGCTCTGTTCTCCAGACCCTTCCCCAGCTCTGTCTGGGCCCCTGAGCTCCCTGCTGAAGGCTGCAGACAACACCAAGCCTGCCATGATAGACCCTTGGCATGGAAAAGCCACACACCCACATCATGCCAGGGCAGCAGAATCACATACTTCTGTCATAAAAAACATTTGATAAGCCCAAGAGCATTTCAGAGCCTCTGAAGTGCAAGAGCCAGCAGCACACCCATGTGTGCCAGGGACACCCAGCAAGTGCCCTTCTCAGGGCTTGGGCCAGTGTCTGTGAGCAGAGGAGGGAAGGTCTTGGTGCTGGGCTCTGAATACCTGCAGATCACAGGAGCTGACAGTACAGTGCCTGCTTGGCTCTGCCTCCCAATGAGCAGCCTCACCCCAAGTCTTCCCCAGAGCCACACTGCCTCTCCAGAAACTCCACAGCAGATTGCTCCTCTGGAAACTGAGCTTACCAGGGACAAAGATCTTCAGCACCACTCCCTTATCACATCCTGCAAGATCTCTTTCTCCATCCCAGAATCCCAGCATGGTTGAGGTTTGTAGAGACCTCTGGGGATCATTCAGGCCTAAAGCAAGGCACCCACAGCAGCTTGCCCAGCAGCACAATGCCCAGGGGGGTTGGAAGCTCTCCACACAAGGACACTGCACAACCTCTCTGGGCAGCCTGCTCCAGGCCTCCAGCACCCTCACAACAAACAACTTTCTCCTCCTCTTCACATCCAACCTCCTGCCTTCCACTTTGTGCCCATTGCTGCCCCTTGGCCTGTCCCTGGGCACCACTGACAAGAGTCTGGCCCCAGCCTCCTGTCCCCCACAGCTCCTTTAGCTCTTGCTGAGCATTGCTCAGCTGCCCTCTGGAGCTGCTCTTGTGCAGGCTCTCAGCCCCAGGGCTCTCAGCCTTTGCTCCTCACAGAGCTGCTCCAGGCCCCCCAGCAGCTCTTCAGCCTGCCCTGGACTCTCTCCAGCAGTTCTCTGTCTCTCTGCAGCTGGGGAGCCAGAGCTGGACCCAAGGCTTCAGCTGTGGCCTTCCTAGGGCAGAGCAGAAGGGCAGAAGAAGCTCCCTTGCCCTGCTGGCCATGCTCTTCATGCAGCCCAGAAGGCCACTGGCCCTTCCTGGCCACAAGTGCTCATTGCTGCCTCATCCACCACAATATTCTCATTTTTCACTTTCAAAGCCTGCAGAAGGAGCTCACAAAGCTTCCCTGCCTGCTCAGAACCACAGCCTGCAGAGCAGAGGTTTCTCTTCAGTGTAAAATGGAGAACTTCTGGAAAAAAAGAGGTAATTACTGTGAGCCTTGAAAAATTAACGTGGCTAATGAGAAGCTAATGACATGGGGCATGACTCTGCAGAAAACACAGCTAAGCACTGTGGTCCAATTAACACCACCAGTTCAAACACAGCCCTAATGCTTCACAGGGTGGATTTCAAAAGCAGAATATTTGATGTGCAACCATAATTGCACCTGCAGCTTTCCCTGCTCCCTCCACACACAACAGAGCTGTGGCTGAATCTGCCTGCTCCCTGCTTCAGCCTCCTTGGGTGCTCACATTGGGCCCCAGAGTGCTGTGCTCATCAGATCTGGATGTCTCCTGTCTCAAGGAACAAATAGGTAGGACCAATCTGAAACCATCAATTCCAAGGTACAGTTTTCTTATGGAGAAAGGAGAGAACTCAGAAACATTTGTGTTTTAAAAGCTGGTACTGGTCAAGTGGGGAGAGCTGCAAAGCCCAAGCACTGGGCAGTGACAGGAGGAGGGCAATGGCTTTGAGCTGGCAGAGGGGAGATTGAAAGTGGATGTTAGGAGGAAGTTGCTTGCAGTGAGGGTGGTGAGACACTGGCACAGGTTGTCCAGGGAGGTTGTGGTGCACAGAATCACCCAAGGTGATCAAAGATCACGGTGGGTGATTCTGTGGTCCACACCCTCCCTGGAGGTGTTCAAAGCCAGGCTGGATGAGACCTTGAGCAGCCTGGGTTGGTGGAGGTGTCCCTGCCCATGGTAGGAGGTTGGAACTGGATGACCTTTAAGGTCCCTTTCACCCCAGCCCATTCTAGGATTTTTTTGCCATTTCAAAATCATTCTCCCTGTGCCTCTCCCAAGCAGAGGTTTAGGAGTTATGGAACTGCAGAGAGTGCCCTGCTCATACCCTGCCACACCTGTGTGCAGGAACAGAAGTGTAGGGACTGATCTAAGTCAGCAGCCAGCCTGTTTCCATCACTCCAAGGCAAGAAAATCCAACTCTTTCATCACCTTCTCATAGTATTTGCTCCTTTCATCTCAATCCAGACCCCTCAGTGTTACTCCAGGGCCAGCAGCTCCCACAGCAAAGGTGTTGGTTGAGAAGGAGCAGAGGGCAGAGCCTGCTGCCCTGCAAAGCCACTGCCTGCACTGCTGAAATTCTGTGGCCATCATCTCTCCTGTCTTGATGTTCTTCATGACCTCTGCTACAAAGGGACTTGCTGCCCTTGGTGGGCACCAGCAGCTGTAGAGGTCACTTCAGCCTCCTGAACAGATGAGAATTCCAAAGGGCAAAAAACTGACAACCTCAAAACCAACAGGTAATGGACTCAAAGGGTTTCTTACACCTAATTCAGCATACCTGCCAAGAACCCCTCCAAACTCCTCTACCTGTCATCCTCCTGACCTAAACACAAACACAGCACTGACCTCTGCACGTTCCTGCAGCGAGGGAAGGGATTCTGAGCACACAAACCTGGGCTGCCTTCAGCTGCCTGCACAAACCCCTGCTGAAACCTGCTCAGGCCTCTAAAGGATCTGCTTTGGTACAACACAGAGAGAGAAACAACTACAGAACCCCAGCATGGTGGGGCTGGAAGGGACCTCTGCAGATCATCTTGTCCAACCCCACTGCCAGAGCACTTCTCTTGCCCCCCATAGCTCCTTTAGCTCTTGCTGAGCATTGCTCAGCTGCCCTCTGGGGCTGCTCTTGTGCAGGCTCTCAGCCCCAGGGCTCTCAGCCTTTGCTCCTCCCAGAACTGCTCCAGGCCCCTCAGCAGCTCTGCAGCCTTCCCTGGACTCCCGCATTGCAGATGTGCCTTGGCTGGGATAGAGTAGAGGTGGAGGAAAACCTCCCTCATGGTGCTGCCCACACTCTTCCTGATGGCCCCCAGGACCCCATTTGCCTCCTTGCCCCCCAGGGCACATTGCTGCCCCATGGGAACTTGTTGTCCCCCAGCACTCCCAGCTCCTTCTCCTTGCAGCTGCTCCCCAGCAGCTCCCCCCTCAGCTGTCCTGCTGCAGGAGGTTGTTCCTGCCCAGGGCCAGGACCCTGCCCTTGCCCTTGCTGACCTTCATGATGTTCCCTCATGAAGATTACCAGGGCCAAACTGCCTGAGGCTCCACTCTGTGCCTTCACCCAAGTCATTGATGAAGATGTTGAACAAGACCGGGGCCAGTCCTGCCCGCAGGGGCTGCCAGACACAGCAGAGAGGCAGCCACATCTCCCTGCAGAGCCCTGCAGCACACTCCCTCTTTGGTGGCTCTGCAGTAAGAAACGAGACACCAGCAGCACCTTCACAAACTCCATGAACCACTCCACTATTGCTGACTGGAGGAGGGGGAAGAAAGGGATAAAAAGGCCAGGAGAAAACACCCAAAAGCCTGAAGACTGAGAAGGAGACAGGAGGGCAGAGGGAGCAGAGGGGCTGCTGACCCTGGGCGCTTGCTCTCCGCGTTTGAGCCTCTGCACCACAGCAGGCTCCAGGCACGCTGGGACCAGTCCCACTTGGACAGTAATCAGTCAGGAGAACCAAGCCAGGCTTATCCTCTGCTCAGAAGGGGAGGTGACAAATTGCACTCAAGGAAAAGCAGTTTCAGTGTTGTTAGCACAGGCTGTGTCCGTCGGCAAGTGCTAAATTTAGCCAGCCTGCCTTTGGTGCTGGCCACGGAAATGAATCTGGGGGTTTGTGCTGGGTTTTGTTGGGGCTTCTTACAGAGCTCCAGAATGTTACTCATCTTCTTGAAGCTCTTAACCAAAAGGAGACACTTCATAATGTTCTTCCCTCCCTGCTTGCTCCCTCCTACTCCTCCCCCTTAAAAAAGCAGAATTACTCCTTGGGGCTCCAGCAATCGAGGGCCTTAATGCAGTTTAACAAATTCCCTATCTCTTGGCTGGAGCTGTTTGGCTCCACAGATGAATCAGAGAAGTCCATAAACGTCTGGAGGCTTTGCTCAGCCCTTTTCTCCTATGCCTATATATGGCACTGCAGATCCACTTATCTACAATCACTGCAACCTACCCTTCCAACTCCTTACCTTAGTCCTGGCCTCGTGGCAAACCTCCTGTATCTGTCACATCACTAAATTAGACAGAAACTGCAACTATTTTTTCTCAAGAGCATTTTCCCACTCTTTACAAGACAGAAAGAAATATTTAATTAATGCATACTTCAGTAAAAAGTCACTTCTGTTAACAACTTCTCCATCCCAGAAATGCATTCCTACAGCAGTGAAGCTCTGAAGCTCACTTTCTCATTTACACCACTCACACCTCAGCAGAGAGCAGATGTCTTCCATTACTGCTCACCTGAAACAACAACTGTCAGGAGAGCTCCAGCACAAACTGAGAAAAGAAGGGAAATCTGCACTCCAGAAAACCCAGGGGAGGTCAAAACTCACTGACTGATGTAATTAGGGACTTATAAAGGAATTCCAATAATGCCTACAACAGACAATCCCAGAACCCCAGCATAATGAGGGTTGGAAGGGAACTCTGGAGATCATCCAGGCCAACTCCCTGCACCCACAGCAGCTTGCCCAGCAGCACAGTGCCCAGGGGGGTTGGAAGCTCTCCATACAAGGACACTCCACAACCTCTCTGGGCAGCCTGCTCCAGGCCTCCAGCACCCTCACAACAAACAACTTTCTCCTCCTCTTCACATCCAACCTCCTGCTTTCCACTTTGTGCCCATTGTTGCCCCTTGGCCTGTCCCTGGGCACTACTGACAAGAGTCTGGCCCCAGCCTCCTGTCCCCCACAGCTCCTTTAGCTCTTGCTGAGCATTGCTCAGATGCCCTCTGGGGCTGCTCTTCTGCAGGCTCTCAGCCTTTGCTCCTCCCAGAGCTGCTCCAGGCCCCTCAGCAGCTCTGCAGCCTCCCCTGGACTGTCTCCAGCAGTTCCCTGTCTCTCTGCAACTGGGGAGCCAGAGCTGGACCCAAGGCTTCAGCTGTGGCCTCCCTAGGGCAGAGCAAAGGGGCAGAAGAACCTCCCTTGCCCTGCTGGCCACACTCTTCCTCATGCCCCCCAGGACACCATTTGCCTTCTTGGCCACAAGGGCACCTTGCTGGTAACTTTTACAAGGTGCTTAACCAAGTCCAGCAAATCCCATGGTGTGTGATGGAACACTGAGAGCTTCTTCCAGCTTGCTCAGGAAAGCTGTGTCCAAAGCAAAGAGTAGAGCAAGTTCAAGCTAAATATTCCTAACACATCCCAAAAGGAACATCAAGTGCCACAGAGGAATCAGAAATGGTTAAGATTACAGCTTCTCAAACCCAGGAGTGGAGCCTGGGTAAACAAACCTGAAAGGCTGAAAGTAAATATTGAGTTTTGTGTGCCCAGGGGAACAGCAGCAGAGGCTGACAAGAGGAGACGGTGCCACCGCAGCAAGCCTGAGCCAGGAGCCACGTGAAGAACACTTAGTTAGGAACATCTTCACTAAATCACTGCCTTTGAAGTCTCTTGGAAAAAAAAATACAGACA
>WBNM01015747.1:23152-34018 GCA_013399055.1 Ramphastos sulfuratus | reverse complement strand
ATTACAGTATCACAGTATCACATACATTATTACAGTATATACAGTATATACAGTATTACTATACACAAGTTGCAGGTAAAAGTAATTCTGTGGTTTGAGTTGCAGAACTGATTAACAGCTGCAAGAGCTGTTAAAAGGGACATGTACTGGCATTATCAAACTTGAAACTAAAAATAGACAAACTTCTAAATTTTATTCAAAGAAGGCAAGGAGAATGTAATAAATTCAGTAATCTTTGTTCTCTGAGGTCCATTTTACAAATTATAAAACTGGAAAAGACCAGTTACAGTGCATCACCTAAGCTTAGGCTTTCTCCACCCAGGACTGAGCCCTCGAAGTCTGTTTACAAAGGTTTTCTCGGGTACATTTTAAATTGAATCTCTGATGGGAACCCAACACCTACCAATATTAACATATTTCCTTCCTTGGTTTAAGTCCTTCTCCCTTTCCCATTCCTCAGGTTTCCACATTTATTCCCTTTCACAATATGTATTCACATCTTGGAGTTCTTGCATGCAGTGCAGATGCATTGATAACAATTTTCCCAGAAAAAAAGGGGATTAGTTTGCTCTGAAATTTCTGGCTCTGTTTAAAGACATTGGCCAACATTGATACAATTCACACTTGGGCTTTTTTACTTTTTACTCATTTTGAGGAACTGAATGAATATTTATTCTTTTGCTTGTGTTTCTTGTATTTATGTCAAGTTATAATCTCCAACAAGCAGCACTGGACTCTCTCATTATTTATTGCTTTGATGCAGAGAGCAATTAAATATAATTAACTGGGTGATCGACGTTTGCTTGTAGAATTTGCTAAGAATGCATATGCTGCTGCAGGGACTTGCTTGCTATTTCCTGCACCACTGATCTGATGCTGTTTGGAGAGAGTCTTTCTTTCCCTCTATATTTACTGCTTCACTGGTCTGGGGAAGGAAGGAAGTGTGTGAGAGTAAGTATGCCCTGGCTCGTGAATAACTACCTCACAGGGAGCTAAGGGATGGAGTTTCACTTTGGTTTTGTTGCATTGCTCAAATGCAGGAACACTAAAATATTCAAAAGGGGACCATGAAAGAGAGGCAACAAGTTTTTTCACTGTGCACATGATACTGGGGAACTCATTTAAGCATTCTTCTTCTTTTTCTTCCTTCTTCTCCTCCTCCTCCTCCTCCATCTTCTTCTTCATCTTCTCCTCCTTTGTCTTCTTTGTCTTCTCCTCCATCTTTTTCATTTCTTCTCCTCCTCCTCCTCCTTCTCCTTCTTCTCCTCCTCCTCCTTCTCCTCCTTCTTCTCCTCCTCCTCCTCCTTCTCCTCCTTCTCCTTTTCCTTCTCCTTTTCCTCCTTTTCCCTCTCCCTCTTACTCTTCTTCTTATTAGTATCACTATTATAATTATTATTATCATTATCACTAATAATTATGACAATGACAATAATGATATTAACAATAATAATAATAATAATAATTTAGAAAATGTCCAATATGTGAGATTCTGTATCAGTAAGATCCTCTTACTGGTTCAGGATCAGTAAATGTCCTGCATTAGGAATAAAAGTCATTCTTCTACAAAATCAGCCTGGTCTGCATGCTACTAAAGCCTTACTTAAGACATTCTACACATGAATTTAAATGATGCTTGGCTGAGGAATTGATATTCACCACAGCAGTTTTGTAATTGCCACTATTAAGCTGATTCCTCCAACCTGATGTTAATATACTGCTGTTTGCCATCACACAAGGTAGCAATTTGAGCTTCTGAGATATTCAGAAGCTCATCTCAGCTGAAGGTAAAATTCTTCTCATTAACTTGCTCCTTGGTCCTCCCTGTTGGAATTCAGACCTCAATCCCATTTACCATTTCATACCTTGCCTTGTTATTAAAGCGTAGTAAAGAGTTTTCTGTGAAGCTAAGCTGTGGGCTGATACAAAAAGGACTATTTTTATACTGAAGTCTATTTCACTGTCATCCAGAAAACCATTCATTTAATTTTTATTTAGGCTTAGTACTTTTGAGAGCCACTATACTACCAAACTTTTGCCTGTTAGATTGGCAATTCCAGTAAGCAATAAATGTTTTTCTCCACCTTTGTAAAAAACTCATCTGATTTACTAGTGGGAGGTGTCCCTGCCTACAGCAGGGGGTTGGAACTAGATGATCTTTGAGGTCCCTTCCAACCTTACCATTCTAAGATTCTATGACTTTCTTCTGAGTATACTGCTTCAGGGGGATTTCTCTGACTGATTCTCACAATCATATCACGTAACCTTACCTGTAAAATAGTTTGCTTTTCATAGAATCATAGAATGGTAAGGTTGGAAGGGACCTCAAGGATCATCTAGTTCCAACCCCCTGCTGTAGGCAGGGACACCTCCCACTAGTACAGGTCACTCAAGGCCTCCTCCAACTTGGCCTTGAGCACCTCCAGGGAGGTTGTGGAGCACAGAAGCACCCAACATGATCAAAGATCACATTCTGTGCTTCTGTGCTCCACAACCTCCCTGGGCAACCTGTGCCAGTGTCTCACCACCCTCACTGCAAACAACTTCCTCCCAACATTCAGTTTCAATCTCCCCTCTGCCACTTCAAACCCATTGCTCCTTGTCCTGGCACTACAAGACCTTGTCAATAGTCCCTCCTCAGCCTTCCTGTAGGCCCCTTCAGATACTGGAAGGCTACTCTAAGGTCTCCTGGAAGCCTTCTCTTCTCCAGGCTGCAGAGCCCCAACTCTCTCAGCCTGTCCTCAGAGCAGAGTCCTTCCTCAATTTCCTTTATCCAATATCAAAGTCCTTTGTGTATCAATATATAAATGCACACAGATACATTTTTAAAGGAAAAGCTTCTGAAAGGAATATGCTTACCACTTCTCTATGTTATTTTAGTAAGTAAACATCATTATCTATAGATTATATATGTAGAAAATGTCTATGTGTAAAGCATTCCAATAGTGTTTAAATCATGTAGAAGTTCTGAAAGAACAAGAAAGCAGCATCTGAATGTAAGAAGGCTCAGGGTGCCCCTTACAGTACTCCAATATTGTAAAAGTGGCTGTTTTTGTCATGATGTCATCTTGATGCTTACCTAGGGAGGAATATTCATACTTTGTAATGAAAAATAGACTTTCAGTCCAAGCAACTGAGAGTAGCACTTTCTCATTACCTGAGGGAATTAATTAAATTCAAGTTTGAGATGTGCCTGTCAATGCCTTCATGAGGGATCTGCTACTCTGAAATACTCTCTGAGATTTTTCAACCTTTAAGGTAGAGTCCTCTGCTTTCTTAGAGTCACACTTTTAAAACACACACAATACCTTCTATACACTTCAAAACTCCCAATCTGTTCAGAAATGTGATGTTGGGCACTCCTAGATGGACTAGCTCCATGAGTAACAGTTTAACAAAGTTTCACCCATTTGAATCTTATTCTGGTTGTGAGAATTATTCCTTCTTTCTCTATTTCACTCTCTTTTCCCCCTGGTCCTTTTATACCTTGACAAATGTGTTAGTGAAATCTTGAAGGCAGTCTCTGAAAGGACCTACTGGAAGCCTGGCTCCTATGGGAGATCCTCAGAGCAGGCATATAACCTGAGAAAAATTGCTCTTACAAGAGTTCCCATCCAGGTAAGTATGATGCACACTCTCAGCAGAACTATATGCAATTAAAAAAACCAAACAAACAAAAAATAAAAAACAAACCAAAACCCAACAAATTAGTATGCAGAATTAGGATGAAATCATGGCAATTATTAATTAAAAGAAAGCCACTGCTGTGAAGAATAATCTTCCTATGGAGAAGTTTACAAGTTTATAAAAAACTTGATTTCTTGCCTCTATGTACCAGGTAAAGCCTTCACAAGCACTTTGAGGCTGAAGACCAAAAGATAATTGATTAAATTTGAACATTAGAGAATTGTAAACAGTGTTTTCCAAATAAAAGCACATTTGCAGAAAACCTTTCTGACCAGATCTATCCTGCACTATCCAGCTCACTGTTTCTGTATGTACAGAGGTATGTGGTACTTTGATTTCATAATAATGTCTGCTAGAAGGACNACAGTTGCTGTCTGGGCTGCACTCACACTGCAGCCTCATCTTGAGCTTTTCATCACCCCAGACCCCCAGGGCCTGTTCCTCAGGGCTGCTCTCAGCCATTCCCCACCCAGCCTGGAGTTGTGCTTGGGATTGTGCCTACCCAGGTGCAGGACCTTACACTTGGCCTTGTTGAATGTCATGAGGTTGGCCTGGGCACACCTCTGCAGCCTGTCCAGGTCCCTCTGGATGGATCCCTGCCCTCTAGCAAGTCGACTGTGCCACGCAGCTTGGTGTCATCTGCAGACTTGCTGAGGGTGCACTGATTCCTCTGTCCATGTCACTGACAAAGAT
Source organism: Ramphastos sulfuratus (assembly GCA_013399055.1). Classification (NCBI taxonomy): domain Eukaryota; kingdom Metazoa; phylum Chordata; class Aves; order Piciformes; family Ramphastidae; genus Ramphastos; species Ramphastos sulfuratus. Next base: position 29,641 of record WBNM01015747.1, on the reverse strand, counting down.
CTGACAAAGAACTGACAAAGAACATTTTGGTAAAACAAACAAAAAATAAATAAAAAAGGAGAGTGAGGAGATGGCATCATAACCTTGTTAATCACAGTTATCCTGGGAGGAGCTCCTAGTAACACTGTAGTTACTATCATCATATAGGGCCACGAAGATGCTCAGAGGGCTGCAGCAGCTCTGCTATGAGGACAGGCTACAAGAGTTGGGGCTCTGCAGCCTGGAGAAGTGAAGGTTTCCAGGAGACCTTAGAGTAGCCTTCCAGGATCTGAAGGGGGCTACAGGAAGGCTAGGGAGGGACTATTCTGACTTTCCCTCCACTTGTGATGTTAAAGACTAAGAAAAAAAAATCCTTTTATCCTACTGCAGCTAAGCAGGATTTTTTAAATTGACAAAAAAAATTGTATTGTTAGGCACAGTAATGTCCTGCCTGAGAAACAGTATATGCCAATGCAGTTAAAGGCATTGAAAGCACTAAAAACATTTTCAAAATTGGTCTTTGACATACACGTACTCACTCCAATTGCACTCAAGATAACTGCTCTTGTGGCAGCAGCACTCAGGTCCACTTGATAGGTACCTTGCTGTACTCTGTGTTTAAACTGTTTCCCAGGAAGTAACTCATATACACGAGTCAAAAGGCATCTTCTTCCCTAACTCTCCACTTCCCTGCCCCACTATGCTTCAGTTGTCTCTTAATGTTTTCTAAGTGGCATCTCTGACTTGCTAGAGGGCAGGGATCCATCCAGAGGGACCCGGACAGGCTGCAGAGGTGTGCCCAGGCCAAGCTCATGACATTCAACAATGCTGAGTATAAGGTCCTGCACCTGGGTAGGCACAATCCCAAGCACAACTCCAGGCTGGGTGGGGAATGGCTGAGAGCAGCCCTGAGGAACAGGACCTGGGGGTCTGGGGTGATGAAAAGCTCAACATGAGCCTGCAGTGTGAGTGCAGCCCAGACAGCAACTGTGTGCTGGGCTGCAGCAAGAGCAGTGTGGGCAGCAGGGCAAGGGAGGGGATTCTGCCCCTTTGCTCTGCTCTCCTCAGACCCCACCTGCAGTCCTATGTGCAGTGCTGGAGCCCCCAGCACAGGAAGGACATGGGACTGTTGGAGCCAGTCCAGAGGAGGCCATGAAGATGCTGAGAGGGCTGGAGCAGCTCTGTTGTGAGGACAGGCTGAGACAGTTGGGGCTCTGCAGCCTGGAGAAGAGAAGGCTTCCAGGAGACCTTGGAGTAGCCTTCCAGTATCTGAAGGGGGCTACAGGAAGGCTGGGGAGGGACTATTGAGAAGGTCTTGCAATGACAGGAGAAGGGGCAATGGGCTTGAAGTGGCAGAGGGGAGATTGAAACTGGATGTTAGGAGGAAGTTGTTTGCAGTGAGGGTGGTGAGACACTGGCACAGGTTGCCCAGGGAGGGTGTGGCTGCTCCCTCCCTGGAGGGGTTCAAGGCCAGGTTGGTCGAGGCCTTGAGGGACCTGTGCTAGTGGGAGGTGTCCCTGCCTATGGCAGGGGGTTGGAACTAGAAGATCTTTGAGGGCCCTTCCAACCTTACCATTCTATGATTCTATGATTCTATCTGTGGGTTTGCCCTGCAGGAGCTGGGTTGTGGGTCTAAACAGATCGAAGCTGTCAATAATAAATTCATGGTATGTCTCAAGAATTAGCACTGGAGATTGATAGCTGTGGCATGTTTTTCTCATAAGATTATCGATTGTGTTCTGCTGTAGTCATAAGCCAACCAGAACTTTAAAGGCCAAGAACATTGCAACCTATAAATTTGTGTGTTATGAGTATGTATGTTGTAACTGCTTCATGTTTCAGATTCCAAAATATAAACTAAAAGTGCTTTCCTTTATGACATTCATCTTGTTGTAAACTACAGATTTATTGTACCTTTACCACGCTTTATACAGAGTGAGGCAGCAGCAGTATTTAATATATAGCATGAAATTTTTTGATTGAAATTTGCAGTGCATAAGTATTTCCAATGAAGAAGTAAAAGCTTCTAACATAGTATCTGGTTTCCAGGCAAAATTAAAAAGTGGTGATGGACTAACTTTATGTTTTCTTGTGAATGCCAATTTGGGCAGAAAGCCATGTGTTAGCTAAAAGTGAGAAATTCAACAGATGGTTAAAAGATAAGGACAGTGTTTGGTATAGGTATGTCAGTGAACAAATCAACTGAACTGAACCAAAAATCCTGTTAAACTCTGAAAGAAGAGTAAAAATTTGTTTTCTGGTACAGTTCATTAAAAAGACAATTTTCTGTAGTGTCATAAGAGGGTATGTTCTCAGTCTCAAGCTGTGCCAGGGGAAGTTTAGGCTGGAGGTGAGGAGAAAGTTCTTCACTGAGAGAGTCATTCCCCACTGGAATGGGCTGCCCAGGGAGGTGGTGGAGTCACCGTCCCTGGAGGTGTTCAAGGTGGGTTTGGACGTGGCACTTGGTGCCATGGTCTAGTCTTGAGGTCTGTGGTAATGGGTTGGACTTGATCTTTGAGGTCTCTTCCAACCTTGCTTATACTGTGTGTGATACTGTATGTGATGTTATAAATCTGGTCTAGGATAAGACATATGAATCTTTTTTTCTCTTTGAATTCCTCTTGTCTATCCAGGTCATACATGAGTAGGTCTAGGTGGTGCCCTACCACCCATGAAACAAAATCCCAGCATGTTGCATGTGGATCAGATTCCAGGATTATGCAGTGCACATTTCCTTAGCAATAGGAAAACTGTACTTGATTTGAGACATTCTTGTGGTACCTTCTTGGTGAAAAATATATTTTCAGTGTCACCATTTTCTTTTGCCCATTAGTTTCCTTTTGTAAGGAATCACTCGTGGCCCCTTCAAAGGACCTTTTAATATTGAAGCCAGTATGATCCTGACAGTTGGAGTAAAACAGATGGAGGGACAATTTAAACACATGTTTATAATACTCCTTCATACTAGATCCTCTAGTTCCAACACCCTGTCATAGGCAGGGACACCTCCCACTAGCACAGGTCACTCAAGGCCTCATCCAAGCTGGCCTTGAACACCTCCAGGGAGGTTGTGGAGCACAGAAGACCTCCAGGGAGGTTGTGGAGCACAGAAGACTCTCCAAGGAGGTTGTGGAGCACAGAAGCACCCAACGTGATCTTTGATCAAAGATCACATTCTGTGCTTCTGTGCTCCACAACCTCCCTGGGCAACCTGTGCCAGTGCCTCACCACCCTCACTGCGAACGACTTCCTCCTAACATCCAGTTTCAACCTCCTCTCTGCCAGTTCAAACCCATTGCCCCTTGTCCTGTCATTGCAAGACCTTTTCAGTAGTCCCCCCACAGCCTTCCTGTAGCCCCCTTCAGATCCTGGAAGGCTACTCTAAGGTCTCCTGGAAGCCTTCTCTTCTCCAGGCTGATTACCCCCAACTGTTATAGAATCATAGAATCATAGAATGGTAATGTTGGAAGGGACCTCAAATATCACCTAGTTCCAATCTTACTACTCTTCTCCTTATGCAGCCAAATTTCCACTAATGTCAAGCCTTGATCCATTATTATAATAATATCAGCTGAAATTAAATAGCAGTTAATATTTATAGGGAGATCTACAACTTCATGATTTATCATCAATGAAAAGTATTATGGTAATCCCAGTTTCATGTAATAAAGCAACATCTATCTTCTGTTTCAGTAAATACCAGAGCTCTCTTCTGTCTGTTCTGTTGGCCAGCTAAAATGAAGATGACCATTCTTGTCACCAAGAAGACATGCTTGGATTAAACATCAAAATGTGTTAATATTTCTTGTGCCTGAGGTATTTGTTAGATCAAAAGCAAAAATAAAATATGCAAGGCCAAATTAATGAGCATGAGAGAATAACTCATTTCTAAGATTTCTAATTCATTTCTAATAATAATTCATTTCTAAGATTTCTTATTTCTAAGATTTCTAATTTCTGAGCTTTCTAATTTCTAAGGAGGTGTTCAAGGCCAGGTTGGACAAGGCCTTGAGTGATCTGTTCTAGTGGGAGGTGTCCCTGCCTATGGCAGGGGGTTGGAACTAGATGATCTTTGAGGTCCCTTCCAACCTTACCATTCTATGATTCTATAATTCTATGAAGACCATGACCTGGTTGTCAAAAACTGGGAGCATAAAGCTGAAGGGAGGTTAGACAGCACTGAAAAGTCTGTTGTGAGCTCATTCTTACCTCTGCGACCTAGTCTGCATCATGGCACATCATGTCTGTGCCTTCCCAAACATAACAGGCTCATTCTTGATTCAGAAAAAAGTGTGGTCTCCACTGTGTCAATTGCTTCAAAATCATGCTTGAGTTGCTAAAGATTAAAAAAAAAATTGATAAAATTGGCCAGATTCATCAATATTTTTCATTCCACTTTTCACTGGTACTAGGTTGTACCAGGTTAGGGTGGATCCCTCCCCTGGTAGAATAAACTCACCACGGCATGGATTTTTTTGTGAAGTCAGGAAAANGATAGCAGCAGGCACAGGTGAAGCAGCAGAAGCAGCAAGGGGAAGGTCCAAGCTGTGCTTCCAGACATAAACCTCTTGCTGCTCCAATGAAATGATATTAACTTATCCATTGTTGCCATTCTATGGCCTGTCCCTAGAATGTTCACCTCAGAGCTTCCACTTCTAAGTTTCTCTGTTCTGAATTTTTCATGTCTGAGGTAGGAATCTAACTCAAACGGCCATAGAATTATTAAAAATAAAAATGTATATTATGAAAATATGCTGTTGAGTGCTCTCAGGAGAAAAGGTCACCACACATTTCTATGTGCACATCTACCAGTTCAATTTAGGGGCCATAAATAAAGGTGCATAATTGTGCAAAGGGATATGACATGAGTAAGTGGAAAGAGGCATCATAACAGCTAAAACCTCCTCCTTTGATTCTACAATGTTCTGTACATCTTCCCTTGGCTGTATATGGCATCTTCTGTGGGATCATACCAAATGAGGCTTCAGAAAGGAAATGTTTTTCCAGAGAGAACTGTTATTCTGCAATGAATTATTTTCAATCATTGGTATTGCTGAATGGAGCACCTTTTGTCATCAGTACTAAAATATAAAAGAATACTTAGGTGTGGATTTTGCTGGTAATTAACTCACTGGGATGCTAGCAGTGGCTCACTTTTGGGTATTCAGATGTCACAGGCATCGTGAGAGATAGCTACGGTTGCTTCTGCCCAGTCAGACTGATGTCAGAGGATTGCCAGCTACAGCAGGTCACAGCTCAGTGAAAATGCATTCACACTGCACAGTCAGCTGTTTAAAAGCCTTGACTGGAACAGATCTTTACATTGTAAGAAACCAATATGAGAGTACTGCAGATATTGCAAAGGTAGGTGTGACTACCCACGTCAGAAACATGTTGCTCGATGCTAGCTAGCATCAGGTTTTGAAGACTCCATGGCAACCAATGTAAAATACCTCGAGTAAGGCAAATGTCTCAGTCAAAAATGCACACCATACCTTTGTCATTGCTCAGCATGAAAGAGTTAGAGAGGGTTTGAACACAGAGGCCTCATCTGTAAGAGCAATGGCAGCTAACACAGTTGAAATACTTTAGCTGTTTACTAGAGAGATAAAAAATAGAAGGCAAAAGACCTTTATTTTAACAATATCACTCATCCATCTGCTCTATCTCTCAATATTGTACAGGGAATTCTCTCATTTCTGTTTTACTGTTTCAGAGTTTTTGAGTGGTGTCTATAGCCATATTTTTTTGGAGGAAAACAAAAAAAGACTCATTGCAGGCTAGAAGAGCCTCTTATTTTTATATTTGACTGACTGCAGCAGGACTCTTTTCCTGAAGAAAGGAGGCAAGTCAAAAGAGGTTTAAAAAGAAGGCTAAGTAACTCCCACTTTTCACAGTGTCTTTTTCTTAATGGTACAGTAAGGTGTCACAGGGACAAAGCTTTTTCATTCAGTTTCAAACGTGTTAAACCTATGCTCAGCAAAGCTGTTTAAGCCATTGTCTTCATTTGACACATTTTCTGACAGGCTTAGAGGAAAGCTGTGGGAGATACACTGTGAGTCAGTTCAACCAAACCACCGTTAAACTGAAGGGGGAACTGAAGAGAGAGAGATGAAGTCAAGGCAAGACAGTCAGCCAGCATCAGGGAGAAAAGGCTCTCGTTGTACTTGCTTAGCGGTACTGAAGATTTATTCAAAACCTGAACTGGCAGTGGGGTCATTTAAGCTAGGTTCCTTTGTCTTGCCTGCTCAGACCATAATTATGAGGAGGATAAAAATCCATTGGATTCTGAGGTCTCAAAATAAACTTGATGACAGCATTCCTAGAGAAACTAGTGTCCTGGTAGGGCATAAATCCTGCCAGGCCAGTTTAACCCTTGCTCTCCTCCTGCTCTTGCGGGTCCAGGAGCCCTAGTAGATTGAGCAAACGATGGAGCAACAAAGCTCCCATTGAGGGCTGGGAGCTTAGCACCACCTGTCAGGTGTCTGCTGCTGCCCCTCAAGGTGCCTG
>WBNM01015747.1:0-22808 GCA_013399055.1 Ramphastos sulfuratus | reverse complement strand
TTTCTCTTTTTTTTTTCTCTTGAGTTGATGCTAAGGCTCTGTGAGCAGAGTTAGAATTACTCCTGTTTTTGCCTTCCTATTTTCCAAGTTTTGATTGTTTAAGCTGTTTAATTCTGTGTTCATAAATATCCTTTGTGCAACTATTTCCTGTCAACCAAAAGTCCAAAGAATCTCAGGGAATTTCCCTGAATTTTTGAATATTAGTAATAAAAATAATATTCTGTCAGAAATTAATAATCATAATTCATAACAGATTATTAATATCATATCACTAATTCCTTTCAGCTCATGCCCAGCAATGGTATAATAGTGTTCAGTCTCCTGGTGGTTGGTGGGGTAATCTAAGGAGCCCACAAAGTCATTGTGGGTGGAGTCACACAGCTGCTTTGTTTTCTTTTCTGTGGTGGGAGAACAAAGTGGCATGGCTTTGCATGCTTATTTCTCATGCATTTAACTGCACAATACCTTGCAAAAAATTATTGGTCATGAGATTTTGGAGCATATTGTATTTCCAGACATCGAAGGAATATCAAACCGATCGATTAAGCTACAGAAATGTGTTTCCACCACAGCATTCTGTAAGGCTAGAGCAGGATATTTCATAAGTTGCATTACAGGTGAAAATTAACTTAGTAAAACTCAAATGAACAGAAAAAAAGGCATGCTAAAGAAACTACAAGCAGAAGGACCATGAAGATGCTCAGAGGGCTGCAGCAGCTCTGCTATAAAGACAGGCTGAGAGAGTTGGGGCTCTGCAGCCTGGAGAAGAAAAGGCTACCAGGAGACCTTAGAGTAGCCTTCCAGGATCTGAAGGGGGCCTACAGGAAGGCTGGAGAGGGACTATTGACAAGGTCTTGCAATGGCAGGACAAGGGGCAATGGGTTTGAAGTGTCAGAGGGGAGATTGAAACTGGATGTTAGGAGGAAGTTGTTTGCAGTGAGGGTGGTGAGACACTGGCACAGGTTGCCCAGGGAGGTTGAGGAGCACAGAAGCGCCCAACGTGATCTTTGATTACATTGGGTGCTTCTGTGCTCTGCAACCTCCCTGGCAGTGTTCAAGGCCATGTTGGATGAGGCCTTGAGTGACCTGTACTAGTGGGAGGTGTCCCTGCCTACAGCAGAGGGTTGGAACTAGATGATCTTTGAGGTCCCTTCCAACCTTACCATTCTATGATTCTATAAGACTAGATCAGACTCTCAATTAACGAAAAAGATACCTTAATAAGTTGAATGAAGAGACTATCAATATCAAATCAACATAAAAAGGAATTGGTTTTACAATGCCTTTCATAGTATACATTTTAATATCTAATAACTATTTTGGAAATTCACTACTATGCAGAAAAACCACAGGAACCATATGGAAATATATCTTACAAAGGACCAGCACACAATAAATTTTACAAAAGGCATAAAACATCTTTAGGATGAATGATTGCTCTGAAAGTAATGTGCACTAAAATTGTAGGAGTGGTATTTACTCATTAGTTGTATGAAGCCATTAAGTGCATAAAATCCTTCTTTTTTTGCATAGCCATTTTTCATATAAAATCATTAGCTCCCTCATAAAATTGCTAGGAATGTGAAATGAATTTTCAAAAAAATCATTAGTTACAGGGTATTACATTGTAAAAATCAGCAGTGGATTACTTCATCATTTGCTGCATAAAAATGTGTCAGTTATGCAAAATCATTTATGTTGATAAATAACTTTTTAAGTAGCTTTATTGTCCAATAGTCAAGCTGTTAGCTATTCAGTTTCAATAGTAGTTTTTATGGCCAAGACATTTATTAGTTATGAAAAACTCCAAAATGAACGAGAACAAACATTACTTTCTACCCTGCTAATACTGTCAGTTTTAAAAAGTGATCCTGTTCCCTGTAAATTTGCTCATAGAGCTTTCAGAAGTGGCAGCTGTTCCCCTTTATTTGCCATCATTTTGTCACTGAACTCTATTTACAGCTTTCAAGTTCTCATTCTTGCATCCTAAGCTAAATTCAAGTAGAATCTTTTCATTGTGGTATTTTTGGTCTTAGCATGGATCACAGAATCATAGAATGGTAAGGTTGGAAGGGACCTTAAAGATCATCTAGTTCCAATACCCTGCCATATGCAGGGACACCTCCCACTAGCACAGGTCACTCAAGGCCTCATCCAACCTGGTCTTGAACACCTCCAGGGAGGGAGCAGCCACAACCTCCCTGGGCAACCTGTGCCAGTGTCTCACCACCCTCACTGCAAACAATTTCCTCCTAACACCCAGTTTCAATCTCCCTTCTGCCACTTCAAACCCATTGCCTCTCATCCTGTCATTACAAGACCTTGTCAATAGTCCCTCCCCAGCCTTCCTGTAGGCCTCCTGGGAGGCTACTATAAGGTCTCCTCAAATCAGCTCCACCAATATTTTTAAGAAAACGAGCAAAATATCCTAGAATATACTAGAAGGCTACTCTAAGGTCTCCTGGAAGCCTTCTCTTCTGCAGGCTGCAGAGCCCCAACTCTTTCAGCCTGTCCTTATAGCAGAGCTGCTCCAGCCCTCTGAGCATCTTCCTGACCTCCTCTAGACCCACTGCAACTGTTCAATGTCTTTAGCTCACTGCTTTTTACAGACCCCAGTTGTAATAACAAGAGTGATTTACAAATCAAAATAGGATACATTGTCTTGCTTTCTCTCATAGTACTCAGAAAAGTTTAAAATGCCTTAGCATCAATTAATTTTTGGAGATGAAAAATGTAAGATCTGGAAGATTTGGTTTATCAGGGACTAGCAAAATTGATCTAATGAGATAGCAAACAAAAAAAAGAGTGAAAAAAAGAAAAGAGAAAAAAACAAAAAAAAAACCCCAAAAAAACCAACCCCAAAGCAACTCAAAACCAGAAAAAGCTGCCCCAAATTTCCACCGCTACAGCTCTATTGAATTATTTTGAGGAGGCATAGCCACTGGCTCTGCAATAGTTCTATCTGTGGTGAAACTTAACAGCTTAAGAAAGTGTTTAGCTCCATTTCATTTATGCAGCTTTTAAAGTAGAAAACATCAATAAAATTGAAGTTCAGCCTTAAAGAAATGTTTTAAGTGCACACAGAAATGTTTTAAGCGTGCTGCCTTACAGAAGTGCTGTAAGCATACTGTTAGTTTGCTCTGGGCAGGCAACTTCAGATTAAGGGCTAGGATCTGAACCAGCATTAATTTCTAAGGTTAAGAATGAAGGAATGTAAAACGGGCACTAAACTGAATAAAAGAAAAGTTAATTTCAAAATATATTGCATAGATTGTTTTTCATCCCTCTTACACCCTGTTTCAAGAAATTTGCTGTTCTCTTTAGGTCTTACTGAATTAATCCCTTTGGAATTTCTGGGTTGGTTGTATTAGGCTCAAGAGCTAAAATGCATTTTGTGATTCTCTTGAAGATATCCTTGATATCTTGAAATGCCCTTTGTGATTCTCTTGAAGATATCCTTTTGCTTCTGCTCGTGCTTTGGTGGGATATTTTGGATTATATCTTCCAGTCCTGAATTGCNAGTGTATATCTCTGCTTGTACATTGTGCTGAGCTGTAAATAGAGCTTCAGTCCTTAACTTCCAGCTGGCTGAGTTCTAGTCTGAGTCATTTTACAAAGTGTCAGGGGGTAGGGAACTCCCAAACCATCACATTCTGTGACATAATCCATTGGTGTATTGTGAAGGGATTGATTTGCTTGTCACAGAGTGAGTCTGGTCTTTCTGGTTGTGCAAATGCTTGGTAACAGAAAAAGTCAGATCCTGGAAAGCAATCCTGAGGTGATGCTTTCCTCCTAGGATACCAACTAATTGGGATTTAAGATTTCTTACTGTTATGAGCATTGCTGTCTTAAGAAGGATCTTTCGCAACACAGATATGTGCAACTCTACTTATGCAATGCTTTCAGCAAGTTAAGGGGAAAAACATGGGAGAAATCAAGAGAGTGAGAAAGACAGAGATGGAGAGCAGGAGAGGAGGCTTGCAATTCCTCACAGGCTTCCAGCCATTCATCCTGAACAGGTAAATGACTCAAATGTGCAGAGTAGCTGAACAACTATGCTTAAAGTAGAAAGCATAAAAATCAATATGTTCTCCCTAAGCTATTTAAAAGTACTGTAGCTGTGGACATCATTATGTAGCAAACAGGCACTGCATTTTTCAATAAGAAACATGTAGTGCAGGAAAAACAAGTTCCTGTATTTCAAGGCTTGGAAAAATCCGTTGCTGCTTTAACTCTGGTTGAGTGCCTAGCCACAAACCTGACTGTTGGAATTAATGGATGTGCCATGATGTTCCCCAGCTGGGCTCACCTCTTTCACCTCAAGGTATTGGTCTTGGTGTATATATTTACAATCCTTGTCTCTCTTATCTCCATTTCAGAGGAACACATTTTTAGAGTCTTTTCAAGCAACTCTTCTAATTGCAGATTTTCCTCCTTCAGCTGCCATCTATCTTGCTTGCAATACATTCTTAATCAAATGATTTTCCTCACTTAAAACCTGAAAATAACATTACAAATGCTATTTGAGCTCCATTAGGTCTTTATTCTTCCTGAACTTTTTGCAATCTATAACTTGACCATGTTATAATTTATCTATTTTCTGAGAGCCTACGATGATGCTCGTGAGGATAGAGAAAGCTTTGAAAGAATCATAGAATGGTAAGGTTGGAAGGGACCTCAAAGATCATCTAGTTCCAACCCCCTGCCATAGGCAGGGACACCTCCCACTAGTACAGGTCACTCAAGGCCTTGTCCAACCTGGCCTTGAACACCTCCAGGGAGGTTGTGGAGCACAGAAGCACCCCACGTGATCTTTGATCACGTTGGGTGCTTCTGTGCTCCGCAACCTCCCTGGGCAACCTGTGCCAGTGTCTCACCACCCTCACCGCAAACAACTTCCTCCTAACATCCAGTTTCAATCTCCCCTCTGCCACTTCAAACCCATTGTCCCTTGTCCTCTCATTGCAAGACCTTGTCAGTAGTCCCTCCCCAGTCTTCCTGTAGCCCCCTTCAGATCCTGGAAGGCTACTCTAAGGTCTCCTGGAAGCCTTCTTCAGCCATACCTGAACTATGGTCCTAAATGCCACCAAATTATTGCAGTTTGGTCACCACTGTTGCTGATAGAATCTTGTCTAGCTTGTTCCCAACAACCTCTCCATATTTCCAGGGGAATGCTGTAACATTCTCCAGGTATTTTTTTTTCACCAGCACTTAAATCTTTTATGTTAATAATTTCTCCCTTTTTGTCCAATTTAAGCTCCTTGTTTATTGCCTTGTCATAACTGATCCATAGTCTATGTTCTTACCCATTTGTCATAAGAAGTAACTGCCCCACATGGCTCTCTAGAAAAGTGGAGCAACAGCTACAGATTTGGAAATTTCCTTTTCAGTTCCTTCTTTCATTTTTTCCACCACATGTTCTGATGCTTATGACTGAATCCACCTGACAAGACTGTGAGAGGCTACTCTAAACTGGCCCTGTGTATGCTCTGCATGCCCTTTGGAGGCCTTAGCCAGTCGAAATTATTGGTGTTTTTATAGAACAGTACATCCCTGCCATGTATGGAAACCAGAACCCAATTAATTTTTTTATTTAAAAGACTGTTTCAAAGCAGATAAATGCATTGTTTAAAATCACAGATCAGAAGGCAAAACAAAAACCAACCCATACATTTCAATCTGAGGCAGATACTCAACATGAAAAGTACAGCCCAAATACTCACAGGCTGGAAAATTTACAAGCAGCTAATAAATGATGCTTACAAAGAGATGGGCAATTGTATTAATAAATAATAGGAAGCCTCACCACTATCATGAGCATACTATTTTGATGAAAATAAAGTTTTCCAAAGTAAAGCTAAAACTCAATAGATGTCCTCCCCTCCTACTCATTAAAAATAATCAGAACATGCAACATCCTATTTGAAGTGCAATCTTCCATGTCTGTGTGGAGGTTATCAGCTGAGTTCTGCATTATTCCCAGTAGCTTAGGTTGAAATAAGAGGTTGTCTAATGTTGCTATGGTTGAGTGCCCCAGCATCATATCTATGCATGTTGTGAAATCAGTGATAAATAAGATATGGTTTTTATTGCCCTGAATGTTCTTTGTGTCAATGGAATGTTAGTTGAGCTAGATGAGGGTTCTGCAATGAACCCATATGCCCTGGAGTGTAAAACTTAACTTGGCACTATTTCCTATCCTGCTCAGGGGAGAGGCTCATCAATCACATCTGATGGAATTCAATCACATTTCTGATGGAATCTGAAGGAAGTTCTTTGCAGTGAGGGTGGTGAGACACTGGCACAGGTTGGCCAGGGAAGTTGTAGAGCACAGAAGCACCCAATGTGATCTTTGATCATGTTGGGTGTTTCTGTGCTCCACAACCTCCCTGGAGGTGTCCAAGGCCAGGCTGGATGAGGCCTTGAGTGACCTGTACTAGTGGGAGGTGTCCCTGCCTATGGCAGGGGGTTGGAACTAGATGATCTTTGAGGTCCCTTCCAACCTTACCATCCTATAATTCTATGTGGAAGAGACTAAGCAGCAGTCATAGACAGCTGAGTGCATCCCCTCATTGTGTGTCCACATCATTTAAAGCAATGACAGTCACCTTCTAAAGAAATCACCTCTGCCTTATCACTGCCTGCTTTTTTTCTCTGCCATGTTGCTGGCTGTTTTTTTTTTTTTTTTTNTCATTTGAAATGTTTTGTCACCCTTCAGTAGTCCACAGATTGGTGTAGATTAAATGCAAATCCTCACCCAAACTGGGCTTTTCTGGGGAAACAGGATACAGCCATGTGAGCTAAGATCAGCACACCTTCTTCTATATTAGGGTGAACCTCTCTGTGTGCTGTGGCTGTCTCTGATGGTCACATGAATTATATGGGTCTTAAGGAGCTGCAGAACACAACCAGATATTCTAGAACTTTTCCTACAGCCTCTCTCTGGATAAACAGCAGTTTTGCTTTCCATTCTTCCTGGATCTATAATGCTCAAAAGCAGAAAACCAAAACTATTCTATTTCCTAGGGCCATCAAAGCACAAAATACAGTCATGAGTGGCATCTTTATAATGACAAATTTTTATTCTTATAGGCTTTCAGGGGCTTTGATCCCTTGCTGTGGTAAGATAACATTTGTTTCTTAATGTCAGTTAATACCATTTTGCTACGGATTTAGTTATTAATAGCTATGTGTGAAACAGAAGTTTTTATCCCACGTTAGGCATCCACATCAAAGAGTTGGTCCTAATACTGTTCCAGTAATCTGTAATTTTTTTAATTCTTTCTTCCTACTGAAGAATACCATGATGGAACAGCTGTGACAACGACATGACATGTTCCCTGCCTAGAAAATCAAGATTCCAGGGACAGTGCTGTCAGGTCATGAATGCACAGAATTGGAGAAAGCAGTGGGTTGGAAAGGACCTCTAGAGGTCGTCTAGTTCAGTGTTCTGCAGTAAGCAGGGACATCCCTGACTGGATCAGGCTGCTCAGAGCCCCATCACACAGTATCAGCAAGGTTGGAAGAGACCTCAAAGATCATCAAGTCCAACCCATTACCACAGACCTCAACACTAGACCATGGCACCAAGTGCCACATCCAAACCTGCCTTGAACACCTCCAGGGACGGTGACTCCACCACCTCCCTGGGCAGCCCATTNAATCTACCCTTCTCTAGTTTAAAACCCCTGTCTTATTGCTACATGCCTTTGAAAATAGTCCCTCCCCACCTTTCTCTGCCACTATCATGTACTGGAAGGCTGTTATCAATTTTCCCCGGAGCCTTCTCCAGGCTGATCAATCCCCACTCTCTGTCTTTGCAGGAGAGGTGCTTTAGCCACCTGATTATGTGTGTGGCCTTTTTCTGGACTCTCTCCATCAGGTTCAATTTCAGGTCTCAGGTGAGTTTCTTGTATTTCTGTAATGATTCAGTGTACATCAGTGACCCAGCTTCTGGAGATACTGACTGCTTTCACTGGCATCAGATGCAAAGCTTAAAATAGATTTCCATTCAGTTAAAGCTCATTCTTATGCCAAGTGTGATGGTTTGGGAATTACCTGTCCCCTCACTCTATGAAAATCACCTGGATTAGACTCAGCCAGCTGGAATTTAAGGAATGAAGCTTTATATTCACAGCTTAGCACAATATACAAGCAGATCTTTGATCACGTTGGGTGCTTCTGTGCTCCACAGCCTCCCTGGAGGTGTTCAAGGCCAGGTTGGATGAGACCTTGAGTGACCTCTACTAGTGGGAGGTGTCCCTGCCTACAGCAGGGGGTTGGAACTAGATGAGTTTTGAGGTCCCTTCCAACCCTACCATTGTATGATTCAATGATTCTGTGTTGTTCCCTACTATTTGTTCCTCATACTGATCAAACCAAGACACTGACCATTCTCCCCTGCTTGGCTGAGCAGTGTAGATGACTGGAATTCACCTTCCAAATTAACAAGATGATAAAGATATATTTCCTTCAGTATTATTTTTTCATTGTTTCAAGCCTCTAAGTGAAACATTTCTTTTTCATATTGAAAAGAGAGAGAGAGAAAGAGAAAATGAAGCTATCATGTCTATTTTAAGATGAAACATATTATATTTTATAACTAATTTGGGAAAAAAAGCCATATAACCTAGTGTAAAGTTTCAGTTCTGCTTCTCTTTTCCTATGAAATGCTAATGACTCTTCCCTGTGCTCCCTTCTCTGTTGGAATCTCTTGCCTTTACCTCATATCCTTCTTCTGCTCTTTGCCTTTAACTGCCTCTTCCTCTCTGCTTTCTAAGAATCATCTTCTTTTGTCTGATTAGTGTCAGTCTCTTCTGTCTTTGAAGCACTTCTTCTATAGTTACATTACAGGTATGAAGTCTACAGCTGTTCTTGAGTCCTTTCCATTTTAACATGATGTCTGCTTGTTGTGCTAGGCACAGCCACGATTGTCTTCAGCCTCAGACATGAAATATGCCTAGGGACAGTAAAAGCTTCTAAAAGAAACAAACTTTCAAATGACAAATCCAGACAAATTTGCATTACTAGCAAATGAGATCTGCTCCAGAGTAAGAAAACAACAACCTAAGGAAGGAAATCCTAATGACACACAAGTTAAGCAAACAGGACAAGCAAGGGAAAAGCACTTTGGCTTAATGGTCAGTCTTTGAAGAGCTTTGATCCCTTTTTCTCCATCTGCAGCTTGCAAGATAATCAGTCTTCATGTTTAAAAACATAAATACTACTAATATTTTAAATATTATATACGTAGCCATTTATTCTAGGCACCTACCAGTCTGGAACATTGATAAAAATTAATGAATCTGCATATGTAATTTTAAAGTGATCTGTGTTAAATTGCCTCATTAGCCTAAAAATTATGTATGACCACCTTGTTGGGCAGGGGAATCTCTCTTAACCCCTCAAATGCTGATCTACAGGTGGAAACTTAGACTAAATAAACAGGGTTGTAAGGTTTGGGTTGAGCCTGAAAGTTTGTGGATCTAGAGCTTTAGTTTCACTTCTCATGGAGATTGTGGATAAACCAGCCCTAATCAGCTAAGCTCTCCCCAGAACCTCCAGAGCAACAGGATAGCCACATCTAAGCTTCCATTGGGAAGAGTGAGTTTGAGTTAGCTTTATGTTTAAAAAGGAGTAACATTGATTAATAACATGATGCCTTTTTAAAAGATTCATTTACTTGTACAATCACTTTGGAAGCAGTAAGTCTAGTNACTAATATTTTAAATATTATATAAGTAGCCATTTATAGCAGGAGGTCTAACATGTCCCAAAGCAGGAGGTCTAGTTTAAACCAAAGACCAGTAACCTGTTGTCTTAGGTGTTGTGTTTATGATATAATGACTGTTTTCAAGAGTTTGCAAACTAAATAAAGAGAACAGGAGAGAATGAACAGACTGAAATATCCTGAGTTTTATTGATGGGAAGTGAGCAGAGATTAAAGTGTTTGCCTAAGGATATATTACAGGAGAATGATTATTAGTTTAATGAATGTTTTTCCTGCAAGATAAGTTCCTGTGTAGCTCAATGGTTTCATGTGTCTGCTTTGATCAGTGGATATCAATGCCACTTTTTAAGACATTTGAAAATAACTCATAAGGCAATTGAGAACATAAGGCAGATCTGTTGGAGGAATGCTTCAAAGGTCAGAGTACTAACAATATCTTCTTCAGTTTTATTCCCTTAACCTTGCTGTATAACAGTCATTAGTGTGGTGCCTAGGAAGGAAACTAGATATGAATTTTGTATCCTAGTCCATGTAAACATTAATGAACTCTTAACAGCTATTTCAGATGGAATCTTGTGTTCAGGGAAGAACTGAGAAACCATTGTCANCAGAGGTGATTTCTTTAGAAGGTGGCTGTCATTACTTTAAGTGATGTGGACACACCATGAGGGGATGCACTCAGCTGTCCCAGCAGGAAGCTCATGTTCTTAACTTCTCTCTGCGAATCTGTGCCTACCTCTGACTGCGTTCACAGCTGTCTCCTGCTGCCTGCGAACTGCGACGTGTCTCTCTTTTAGGGATTCTATTAAAGCTGCCCTTCTTCTCTTCCTATCACCTCTTGTCCATTACCCCAACACCTGGAAAGCAGCTGTGGTGTATAGTGCAACGATAAGCATTAAAAGAGATGACTAATTAAAGGAAAAAGTAATCATGTCTAATATTCAAACAACCAGTTTCTTACACATGCCAAGTGCTCAGGGACTGAGATGCTTAGCATATGCAGCTGTGATTTGTTGCTGAGTGAGAACTGCACAAATTTAATTTGCAAGTCTGTGGCATCTTACACAACAACCTGTGGACTGCCAGCTGCAGATGACTTTGTGCTTTACAATTTCCTATCCGTAATTTTGTAGTCTCAGGATTTGACAGGACTACAATGGCCAGGTATTTTAGGTGCTTAGAGAGAAAAAGTAGTGATCTGAAGAATGTTAGAATTGTCAAAGAGGTGATGCAGTGTTATCATACTGTGAGAGTCTGATTGTCTCTCCCCTGTTCAAATCAACAAAGATTTTTATTTGATTACCTTGCAATAAGCAGCAAAATCAAGCTTTGCTATTTGAATTTCAAGGGCATCAGAGATCAACAGAAACATATTTTCATATTGTCTGTGAAAACAGGATAAAAATACGAAACATTTAGGAGTGGTTTTGTGGTATTTTCTGTTTCTTCTTTTACCACAACCAAGCTCTTTGCATCTGATTCTTGTATTTAGTTATTCACTAAATATAATGTGATATGAACTAATACAAATTCACACACATATAGACACACACAGATACACGTGATGAATCCTGACTCTGTGGAGCAGTTTGTATTCCTACACTTTCAAAAAAGGAAAAGCATTCTTCCTGGTGCTTATTTCATTTGATTCTCTTATGCTTTACTCTGCTCTTGTCAGACCCCATCTGGAGTACTGTGTACAGTTCTGGAGCCCCCAGCACAGGAAGGACATGGAAGTGTTGGAGCAGGTCCAGAGAAGGGCCACGAAGATGATCAGAGGGCTGCAGCAGCTCTGCTATGAGGACAGGCTGAGAGAGTTGTGGGTCTTCAGACTGGAGAAGAGAAGGCTTCCAGGAGACCTTAGAGTAGCCTTCCAGTTTCTGTAGGGATCTACAGGAAGGCTGTGGAGGGACTAGTGACAAGGTCTTGTAATGACAGGATGAGGGGCAATGGGTTTGAACTGGCAGAGGGAAGATTGAAACTGGGTGTTAGGAGGAAGCTCTTTACAGTGAGGGTGGTGAGACACTGGCACAGGTTGCACAGGGAGGTCTTCTGTGCTCCACAACCTCCCTGGAGGTGTTCAAGGCCAGGTTGGAGGAGACCTTGAGTGACCTCTACTAGTGGGAGGTGTCCCTGCCTATGGCAGGGAGTTGGAACTAGATGATCCTTCAGGTCCCTTCCAACCTTACCATTCTATGATTCTGTGAATATCTTAATGCATACAAACAGGACAGATCAGCAGTTTTCTTCTTCAGAAGAGACTATCTGGAGGTGGAATAGTCTTCCTACACACCTGAAATTACCTGAAATGGATTCAGAGTTTTAAGAATCGGAATAATCTCAAAACCATCCTCTACACTGGCATTCCTGTACAAACCACTTCTAGAAACCCATTCCTTCAAAAGAGAAAGTTGCCTTCCTCTTTGTGTATCTGTGAGCAGGGGCAACCAAGAGGGATTTCACAATGAGTATGCTGCTCATATAGACATGCACTACCAGCCTGCAGACCCTCTGCCTTCACAGTTACTACACTTAGAAGCAATCACCTTCAGAATGGCACCTGGTCAAAAATCCCACTTTTGAATTTTAAAGTAGAAAGAAAGCACTTGCATGACAAGAGCCAAAATTATTACAGGTATATCTTTTGTGGAACAATTTCTTGTTGATGCCACTACCTTCAGCAGCTGTTTATTTAGTAAAAAAAGGAGATTTATAGTGGCTTTTAAAATGGCTTTTAAAGTGATCAAGAAATGACACCAGATTGGCTTTGCTTGTTCATAAAACATTGATATTGTCCAAAGAACATTTCTATTAGCTCTAAATCAACTGAATCTGAACATAATTTTTGTTTTCTTTGAACTGAGACAACAGCACAGAGGAGCAGTATGATTTAGTACATGTACAAATATATTGAAGCATTACACAGCAGGAATCTGTTGAAATTCCATCCAGTCTAAATCCTAATCCAAATATTCTGTTGTGATCTAAGGGGGGAAATTCTAACTGTGGTGCTAATTCAAATCTGTTTGCAGTATTAAAATCTGTTTTAAATCTGGTTTACCCGATTCATGCTAATAAAAAACTAGGAGAAGTGAGATGAGAACTAAGCTCAGCTGGTGCTCAGTACATTTTAGCCTTAAGATTTTGATTCATAAGTGCACTTATGACCTTCCTATTAAACTTTCTCTAAAACAGGGACATTCTAAATCATCTGCCTGTGTTTCTTGATGAATAAGTTACTTCTCCCCTGCAACTTTTAGAAATCCAGGGAGGGAAAACCAAAACCAAATCCCTCCAAACTTCACAGAATCACAGAGTGGACCTTATGCAGAGAGCTTGTGAATGTGTCTAGGGAGGGAGACTCCAGAACCTTTCTAAGCAAACTCTGCCAGTGCTCCTTATGGTCTGACAGAGCTTCTCACCTTTCAGTTTGTGCCCTTTACATCTGGTCCCATCACTGAGCATCAGTGAAATAAGTCTCGCTCTGTCCTCTTTGTGCCCTCCCTTCAGGCTTTTGTACACACTGCTGTGATCCCCCATGACCCTTCTTTCCTTCAGGTTGAACAGTCCCAACTCCCTCAGCCTTTCCTGATGTGAGAGATGCTACAGCTTCTTAATCATCTTATTGGCCCTTAATATCTTCAGGTCTTTCATGAACTTGAAAAAAATTGATACTTGAATTATTTCAGTATTGAATTCAACTGTCCTCTAATAAAGAGCAATGCTCTAATTTGATGCATAAACTGAGGAGAACAGATAGTCATCATCTGGGATATATTTTCATTTCAGCATTGAAATCTGACATTCTGAGAAAGCAACATTTCCTTTTAACTTTTGGATCCAGGGCAAAAAAGGAACTTCACAGATGTATGGCAAAGGCTATCTTTGATTAGTGTTATCTTACTGATCCCATTACCTTTGACTACCATTGCATTATACTGACTCTCAAGTTACAGATTTTTGGTATGATTAGATGTTATAATGTTGGATACATGTGACAGTGCTACAGGAAGGAGGAAGAACATGTAAGGGTGTGTTCTGCATTGGTCAGAAATACCAAGGATTTCTCTCATACATGTGTTTAAGTGCCCAGATTTCTCAAAGAGGGGCTGCTCTGAAGGCTACTACTCTTCTCACAGTCCCGATCAGCTCTTAATTGCCAAACACTCCACAGTGAGACTAGGAAAGTCTGTCTAGCTGCCAACAGCAATCTCTGCTGTAAGCAGCAGACCCTGTTGTGAGCATTCTACTTATAGAATCATAGAATGGTAAGGTTGGAAGGGACCTCAAGGATCATTGAGTTCCAATCCCCTGCCATAGGCAGGGACACCTCCCACTAGTACAGGTCACTCAAGGCCTTATCCAACCTGACCTTGAACACCTCCAGGGAGGGAGCAGCCACAGCCTCCCTGGGCAACCTGTGCCAGTGTCTCACCACCCTCACTGTAAAGAACTTCCTCCTGACATCCAGTTTCAATCTCCCCTCTGCCAGTTCAAACCCATTGCCTCTCATCCCGTCATTGCAAGACTTTGTCAATAGTCCCTCCTCAGCCTTCCTGCAGATCCCCTTCAGATACTTCTTAGGACTGAATTGACATTAGATGTAATGAGAAGCCAACAACAGGAATTTGTCTTCTGCTAACAGAGAAATTAGAACTTTGCTAATAGATATGTGGCAGTCAG
Source organism: Ramphastos sulfuratus (assembly GCA_013399055.1). Classification (NCBI taxonomy): domain Eukaryota; kingdom Metazoa; phylum Chordata; class Aves; order Piciformes; family Ramphastidae; genus Ramphastos; species Ramphastos sulfuratus. The sequence continues at coordinate 8,395 of WBNM01015747.1, read as the reverse complement.
CATCCTCTCCCATCCTGATATCTCTCATCAGCACTAAAGTTGCCTCCTCCAAAATTCTCCTGGCCAGAGCCTGATCTTAGAAATACACCAGCAGTAGTGCATTTACTACAGCTTTTTGCAACTAGAACAACTGTGGATGAAACCAAACTTTTATACCTCCTAAATATCTTTTTCCTACATGTGTCACATAATTGTTAAGCATAAATAGATTTTAAACCCAAAGTAATCATCTTAAATACAAATGTTATGCAATGTTGTGACTGTAACTTTGTCTCTTTACATGAACCTCAAAACAGGCTTCCATTAGCAGACTCTGAAACTTGATCACAAAGTAGTGAATGAGCAGTTTCTTTCATTTATAAATAACAGAGAGCAATTCATTATTAAATTTACTGGGTATCATTATGGAAGAAAAGGCTTTAAAATTAGAAAAAATGTAAACCACCAGTTTTGTATAAATATGTAAATGAAACATTAGCATTGTTGAAGGAAGACAGGAATAAATCTCACCAATCCACAAGGGAGCTGTGAAAAGGTGACACGTTACCATTTCTTGGTGTAATGATCATTCAGAAAGATGATTGTCTTTCACAGTTCAAAGGAAGGATACCAATTCAGAGGCCAATTTAAATTATAAATCAAATCTCCATCCTACAGTTCCAATGTAAAGTAGTCAAAACAGTCATTGGTCAAGTACTTAAAAGCTGTGAAGCAGAATTCTGGGAGAAGGGGAAACTATTCATGTTAGAACTACACTGCTGAGCACCACTTTGCATTTGCAACCCACGGATGAAAAATAAAATAGAAAGAAATGCTCAGCCTGAAGTCACGAAGGAAAAGCAGCTTCCACATGGAAATAAAACAGCACCTAGTGCATGGTACACAACAAGGAATGCTCAGTTTTACCTGAGTGAGGGGTATGGATATTCCCCAGTTCAAGAGAATTTCTGGCTCATTCTGTGAAGGTTAGACTCCTTTAGGGAGGCATGAGGTTGTTCCACGTAAAAGAGAAGCACATGTTTTAAGCTTAAATGAAGGAGTGTTACATGGGGTAAGACTGAACCAGAAGTCCAGCTATTTCACATTTAGATCCCATTCAGATCCTCAATTGCAGACAGTTAACAGCAAGTCCAAGGTTCCTTTTTTACTTTTTTATTTTTGTAGTTACTTTCAAAAAACTTAGATGCCCTTTTGTCTCCCTCTTATAGGCTTTCCATGGAAACATACTGATAGGTACAGACAGAAGAGAGAGGCAGTTCTCAGACCTAGTGTCCCAGTAAGATTCCAGTGTGTCATAAGACCTGGAAAGAGCACAGCAAGCACAGCCAACAGCATTTGGAAGCCTTATTGCTTTCATTTTAATGGCCTTTTGGTATTTTTTTTCTTTCCTGTGTTTGTATTGGAGGAATAAATTAAACTTTGCCTTTCAAGATGCACAAAAACTCCACTTGAGGTTACTCAGCCATGACACTTAAGGCAGCATTTCAGTAAAGTGCACTGTATCAGCAGTCCAGGGCCAAAACAGCCTTTCTCTAAGCTTCTTTAAATGTTCCCCACTCTTAGAGCTCATTCTCACAAGTGGCAGATGAGAACATCTTCTCATTGCCCCATTCAGGATTTCCTGATTTATTCTGGGAGCACTGATCAACCTTAGAACACACCCAGAGTGTTGAGAAGACAGCTAGATTTTCAACAGAGGGTTCTCAGCTGACACCAGCAGTTGGTTAATGTTCTTGAACAGGATAGCACTGTTACTCATGCTAGATGGGAAAAGCAGTGTTGGGTTACCTGTCTCTGGAGCAACAGAAAGTTTTTTGTTTGTGGATTACTGCTAATCTGAATTTTTATCAAAGTGGGAGATTAAGGCTAGACTTCTGGGCCAGTATTTCTTTCCTGTATAACATATTGGTATTTTTTTTTTCCCACAAGTGAATTGCACTCTTTCTCTGGTGTCCTAAGCAACAGATGTCTCATTAGCACCTGAGCTATGCCAGCTTCTTTAGAAGGCTGCAAACTGATTAAACACATGCTTCGTTTTTATCTCTCTATGACTCATTACTTAAAGGTTTTATCACCAGATTGCCACACTTAATTTCATGTAGCCATAATTAAATACAAATATCTGCAGACATGACTTTTTAGTTTTGCTATAACTTTGATAAAATATTTTCCTGTTTGCTCTTCAGCATAGAGAAGGGAAGGCTTCCAGGAGACCTTAGAGTAGCCTTCCAGGATCTGAAGGGGGCTACAGGAAGGCTGGGGAGGGATTACTGACAAGATCTTACAATGCCAGGACAAGGGGCAATGGGTTTGAAGTGGCAGAGGGGAAATTGAAACTGGATGTTAGGAGGAAATTGCAGTGAGTGTGGTGAGACACTGGCACAGGTTGCCCAGGGAGGTTGTGGAGCACAGAAGCACCCAACATGATCTTTGTTTTGGTTTGGTTTGGCTTGGTTTGGTTTTGTTTTGGTTTTGTTTTGTTTTGGTTTGGTTTGGTTTTGATTTGGTTTGGTTTTGGTTTTTTGTTTGGTTTGTTTTGGTTTTATTTTGTTTTGTTTTGTTTTTTGTTTGGTTTGGGTTGGGTTTCATTTTGTTTTGGGTTTGTTTTGTTTTGGCTTAGTTTTGTTTTGGTTTGGTTTTGATTTGGTTTTGTTTTGGTTTTTTGTTTGGTTTGTTTTGGTTTTGTTTTGTTTTTTTGTTTGGTTTGGGCCGGGTTTCGTTTTGTTTTGGGTTTGTTTTGGTTTGGCTTGGTTTGGTTTGGTTTGGTTTTGGTTTGGTTTGTTTTTGGTTTGGTTTGGTTCAATTCGATTTTTGGTTTGTTTTGGTTTTGTTTTGTTTTGGTTTGGTTTGGTTTTTGTTTTGTTTTGATTTCCTGTAGACTCTTTAGCTAATTCTACCTCTTCTGGTAATGTAAAACAATACACTTAGTGTATGCCATTTGTTGAGTGTGCTGTTATTCCTTACTCTTTATGTAGGTTGAGATCTGAGAAAATTTCCCCTGAGTTTCAGACCAACTTCTGCTGGTCCATAAAGCTGACTTCTCAGGTTGGATGAAACAGCTTCTTCTTTTTCAAACTCTAGTCCTAGCCTATGAAAACTGCCACTCTAATCAGAGAGCATTGCCTTTCCCATCAGTCTCAGAATCATGCATTAGCTTTGAATTGTCTCATTACACTAAACCAAAATGGGACATTTAAAGAGAAAAAGATAAAAAATACAAACTAAAAATGCTAACTAAAAAACTTTCTGTCACTATTTAGTAATGATTTAGACAACCCTTTCATCTAAATTCTCTAGACAGACTCTAAGCTACATTAGAATTCTGCAATGGTTAGAATAACATTATAATGTGTGGTGAGTTGTCATTCTCTAAAAGAGTTGGAGTTCCAGAGGAATTAGAACAAAGGTTAAAATTGTGTTAAATCTGTCTCTGTTGAAAGAAATGGGAATTATGAGCCCAGGATTTACCCATTGTCTGTTAATTTTTCTTAACTGTAGAGTTATTGGTTTTGATGTCTTGAATGAAGAGATATATCTGGGTCCCCAGGATACTTCGTCAGAAGGAAGGCTGCAATGTGATGGAAGACATAGTCCTGGATTCAGAGTGTTATGTAAATTGGACTGTAGGGAGGGAGGTGTAGTCTGCTGGGTGGGCCGACTCACAGAGTTCATCACCACATTAAAGCAAGGAAATATTTGCTGCTGGTGGTCTGAATTAGCAATAAAGATGCTCACTGGTGGGGTTTTGAATGTTGGAAGCTTGTCTTTGTATGCATGAATTTCTGAAATCATAGAATCATAGAATGGTAAGGTTGGAAGGCACCTCAAGGATCATCTAGTTCCAACCCCCTGCCATAGGCAGGGACACCTCCCACTAGCACAGGTCACTCAAGGCCTCCTCCAACCTGGCCTTGAACACCTCCAGGGAGGGAGCAGCCACAACCTCCCTGGGCAACCTGTGCCAGTGTCTCCCCACCCTCACTGCAAACAACTTCCTTCTAACATCCAGTTTCAATCTCCCCTCTGCCAGTTCAAACCCATTGCCTCTCATCCTGTCATTACAAGACCTTGTCAATAGTCCCTCCCCAGCCTTCCTGTAGGCCTCCTTCAGATCCTGGAAGGCTACTCTAAGGTCTCCTCAAATCAGCTCCATCAAGATTTTAAGAAAAGGAGCAAAATATCCTTTTAATTATTTCAGAGATCATAGATTTGAAACTGATTAATACATGTTAATTGCCTGAAATATAACAAGGACTGTATGTTTTATATATATGTCTATATGTATACATATATACACACACATATATATACACACATATACATATATATACACATATACATATACATGCATATATATATATACATATATACATATATGCTAAAAATGGAAATTGCATACCAAAACAATGTTACAGAATTTAAAATACATTATTATGCAGTAGATAGATGAAGATATTGCTAAATGTAAAATAGTTTAATTTAACTTAACTTTTAAATTCTAGTCAGAATAAAGGCTAAGTTTTTTTTTAGGGTAAGAGTTTTCATTATATGTTTGTTTTTGATTTTTTTTCCCCACAAAAGCTTTGAGTTCAGAAATTCAAAAGACATCTTTGAATTGGTAATAGTAATTCATGTGAGTGGATTAATTTATAAACTGCTGTTTGCTTGGGAACTCTTAAACACATATCTTTGACATCTTTGGCTCTTTAAACTTTCCCTGGAAAACGTCAGTGTTTCAGATGACATTGACACAGGCTGCTAAAGACAGTCTGAGTCTAATTAAAGACACCTGCTAGCATTTCCTCATGTAAGTGTTTGAAGCTGGGAAGAAAGGAACTGATTTGAAACATCTGGGAAAATGGAAGGGAAAAAAGAAAAAAGGCAGAAAGTGAAAAGCAAGCCAGATCATACCATCAGTCTTTGTGAAGACCGGCTGCACATCCTCCCAGGGTGTCTGGCAGTTACAGGTTTCCTGTACTCCCTGTGGGGACCTCAGGTTTAGAAGGTAAGGGGAGTTTTGTTTCCTGGATCTTTGCCTTTCAGAATATATGAAACATTTTTCTCCTCGAAACCACAGAATCAGCAAGGATGTGTTCAAAGGGAGGGCTAAGAGCTTTTTCCCTGCCTTTATTGCAGTGAGGCTTCTTAGCAGAGTGCGTTGGTTTTATTTAACACTTTTATAGGCACAGATAGTGGCTTTATGCCGAAGCTCATAAAGTTTCATAGCTCTGCCTCAGTGCCTAACTAACTTCTCTGGGCACTAACACAATGGCAGTTACACAAGTGAGATGAGGAGACAATAAACTATATAACCNTACTGTGATACTGTGATAATTAAGCTAATGAATAAATGCTTGATAATAATTTAAAACATCTATAAACTGCAATACTTGACAGGTTAGATGTCTAACTGCTAGCAGATGTATTCCAGATCTAATTTCTGAGAGTACTTTCTCATCCTTGTGGGCTAGAAGAATGCTGCAGTTCAAGCATTATGAGAAGTTCAAGCAACTTAGAAAATATGGTCATCTTCTAGGATTAAATGACAATATCCATTAGCTATAAGGGAAAATGTGCATCCAGGATTATACAGGACATAAAAGAAAAGTACTCTAGGAGACTGAAGCCAATAAATACCCTACTAACATCCCTAGGGTTAATCCAAGGACTTCCAGAGAAACATTTGTGAGGGTGACATAACATGAACAGACATTTCAAACACATACAACCACACCTTTGGTGACTGCAGTCACAAACGTTATATGATCGTGGAGAACTAGTGTCATCGTGTGCATCTAGCATGGTATAGGTAGACTCAACAGGACAAATTAATATCAATCACAGAAATATTCCAGCTGGAAAGGACCCTCAGGATCATCAAATCCAACTGTTATCCCTACTCTACAAAGTTCACCCTTAAACCATATCCTCAAACACCACATCCAAACAACTTTTAAACACACCCAGAGTTGGTGACTCAACCACCTCCCTGGGCAGCCCATTCCAGAGCCTGACCACTCTTGCTGGGAAATATTTCTTCTTAATTTCTAGTCTAAACCTACCCAGTTGCAGCTTGAGGCCATTCCCTCTTGTTCTATCACTACTTACCTGTGTGAAGAGACCAGCACCAACCTTTCCACAATGCCCTTTCAGGTAGCTGTAGACAGTAATGAGGTCTCTCCTCAGCCTCCTCTTTTTCAAACTAACCATCCTCAGCTCCTTCAGTCACTCCTCATAAGATTTATTCTCCAGGCCCTTCACCAGCATCGTTGCTCTCCTGTGCACTCATTCCAGCATCTTGACATCCCTCTTGTAATGAGGTGCTGTGCTGGTTTGAGGTTAATTGGAATATTCTAATGAGAGAAATTAAATCATTGGTTCTAAAAAGAAAATAATGATGAAGTCTATCTCATCGATTGGTTTGCTGAAAGGTATAAAAAGCCAAAATGTAAATATTTTGTTCCAATTTGTTCTGGGATGCTGCTTCTCTTTGTTTCTCCTTCACTCCACTCTAATATCCTCCACTAAAAGATAACAAATAAGCTTTGCTGATTGTTTTTGTCTGTCTGGGAGAGCAAGAGAGGCTTTGAATCCCTTCTGGGCAGCTTCTTTGTCCAGGAGGGAATTTGAATTTCTGTATTATTTCTAATTTGTATATAATCATAAATACTTTTAAACATATTGTGTCCATATAATTGTAAATTTTGCTTTGCTGTAAATATAGCTTTACATTACTTCCAACCCCTCTGAGCTGGTCTGGTAAATTTCAAGAGTGGTAGTGGGGAGTTCCTTAACCCACTACAGGTGTGCAATACAGAACACAGTAACTGAAGTGTGGCCTCTCCAGGGCAGAGTACAAGGAGGAGAACATGACATAAACAACATAATGAGATGCTAGTCTATCAAGCAAGTTCATCTAGTCAAGTTACCCAGTAAGAGCTGAATAAGTGATTTTAATGCCTAGATTAAAACTCTGTAATTCACAACTGAAATGTGCAGAGAAATGATTCAGCCAAATAGTGAAAGAAAGAAAGAAAGAAAGAAAGAAAGAAAAAAAACTCTAGCATGATAGAAGGAATAAAACTTAGACTGCTCTATTAATCTCTTGATGTTAAATCAAGCTAAAAAAGCTCTTAGCAGAGCCAGTTTTAAGCTCGATTGTGGGTAACATTTTCTCCATTGGTATGCATTCTTGGTGTATGCATACTTGGTGTATGCACACCTGGTGTAGATACCTGAAAAAGTGTGAAACTCAAGCCTAGAAATGAATCATAGAATCATAGAATGGCAAGGTTGGAAGGGACCTCAAGGATCATCTAGTTCCACCCCCCTACCATAGGCAGGGACACCTCCCACTAGTACAGGTCACTCAAGGCCTCCTCCAACCTGGCCTTGAACACCTCCAGGGAGGGAGCAGCCACAACCTCCCTGGGCAACCTGTGCCAGTGTCTCACCACCCTCACTGTAAAGAACTTCCTCCTGGCATCCAGTCTAAATCTCCCCTGTGCCAGTTTAAACCCATTGCCCCTTGTCCTGTCATTGCAAGACCTTGTCAATAGTCCCTCCCCAGCCTTCCTGTAGGCCCCCTTCAGATCCTGGAAGGCTACTCTAAGGTCTGAAGTTGTCCTGTGCTAGGATGAGAATAAATGTAGTAATCCCAAGGGAAACAGAAGACTGAACAAATAGTTAAAACGCAGAGGAGTTTCAGTGCTTAAACTTGCTTGTTATGATTTACTCACATATGGCTAAACCTCACATTCAGCTTATATGGGATAGTTAGGAAGGGCCCTGATATAAAAATTAAAATATGTATCCTTTATCTGGCCAACAGCTTTGGTCTGACTCTGTATTTTCTCACCTTTGGAAATTAGCCAATAGACTCTTCCTATTCTACAGCTGATCACATAATTACTGTACTGCCCTAACAAGATTTAAGAAGCAACTTAACTAAAGATAAAAACTTGAAATCTTAATTAGCAAATATAAAAGATTAAGTTATATATCAAATGTCTTTGAGTCAGAAGAGAAAGGTATAAGATAGCAGCACAACATCCAATAACTGCTCATTGTGTAACCAAAGGGGAAAAAACCCACAGGAATGTTTTCTGCTCTTTCTCTCTTCCAGTGGCTGGTTCTTTAAGGGAAAGACAGGCCTGCAGGTACACATACAATATTGTATTGCTGCACAAAATTATGGCATAGCTGTAGCAAATACTAAGGAAAGCCACTCTGCTGTTTGATTTGGTAGGCCACACCTGTAGAAATTGCTGCAATAGGAAGAAACTGAACCATCAGGGTGAGGATGGGAGTAACTCTAATCTTTTGAACAAGTTGTGTGAATAGCAAGCATCTTGGGTTCCAAGATTATTTTTTCCAAATGGAAAATGTGCTGGTT
>WBNM01015746.1:1288-12310 GCA_013399055.1 Ramphastos sulfuratus | reverse complement strand
CGACTGTTGCACACACATTATTATTTATTATTTATCTATTTATTATTATTATTATTATTATTATTATTATTATTATTATTATTATTATTATTATTATTATTATTATTATTATTTCAATTATGCTTAGAAAAAAAAAAATCTTGATTCCACCTTGGTGCATGTTGTGTTTTTTTTGCCACTGAAATAAATCAGCTATGTGCTAAGCTGGCAGTGACGTTCTTGGTCTGAACAGTAACTCAGTGTAATTGTCAGGTTTTAAGTCCTGCATTTGCCTGATTGGAGTCATAAAGGAAATCTGATTCCAATTTAAGGCTTGTGAGCGAGGTCTTCAACTAGCATAAATCAGAACAGTTCCACTGACTTCCATGGACCTGTGCCAATGTCATGCAACTGCAACACGCTGGTGCTGCTGTGACGTTTTGGTGTTCCACAATGCAGCACGGCACAAACTTTGAGTGACCTTTAAGTATTCCTTAGAGCAAGTGCTTGAAATGACAGTGACAAGCAAAGTTTGCTAGGAAAACTTGAGTCAGGCTATTATAAAAGTTCCTGACAACTGGCAGCTCTCACCAAATTTGCATTAGAGCTGAGCAAAGAAATGGCAACTAATTCAAACAGGGGTTTGGTGTTTTTGCATTAGAGCTGAGCAAAGAAATGGCAACTAATTTAGACAGGGGGTTGGTGTTTTTGCATTAGAGCTGAGCAAAGAAATGGCAACTAATTTAGACAGGGGTTTGGTGTTTTTGCACTAGAGCTGAGCAAAGAAATGGCAACTCATTTAGACAGGGGGTTGGTGTTTTTGCATTAGAGCTGAGTGAAGAAATGGCAACTCATTTAGACAGGGGTTTGGGTTTTTTTTTTATTTATTTAGTTTTTCAGCATTTTCTCCCCAAGGAAGAACAAAGATGATTTTCCACTCATTAGCCTGAGTGCTGAACTTGCTCAAATCCCAGTCGTTTGAATGACTAAGAACTGCTGACTGAATAATGCAGTTGTTTGTGGAGAAACAATCTTAATACCATTGGAGGACCTGGGGCCAGGGTTTGATTTCTGGCAAGAATTGTAACAGTCTTCAGGACTAATTTNAGGGTGACAGAGCACTGGAACAGGCTGCCCAGGGGGGTTGTGGAGCCTCCCTCTCTGGAGATATTCCTGGATGCATTCCTGTGTGATCTGGTCTAGGAGATCCTGCTCTGGCAGGGGGGTTGGACTGGATGAGCCTTTGAGGTCCCTTCCAGCCCCTGGCAGTCTGTGATTCTATGATTCCATGATTCTATGATCTTCAAAGTCCCTTCCAAGTTGATGCAATGTATGAAACTGTGGATCTATGACTTGTCCTAGCCGTAGATTTGAAATATACAGAACAGTAAATTCTGTAGTAGTTCCTCACTTTCATGTTTTTTTTCCACTCACTTTTGTGTTTTAAAATGCTTTTACCAAAAAAAAATTACTGTTTTTTTTCTACTTTCCAGTTTCCTAAGGAGGAATGATACTTGTCTGTGGAATTCATTAGAACCAGGACTATGTTCCATAAGGTAACTGAGAGTAAAATAAAGTTAGGTGATCCTTAACAAAGCACTAAAGAGAAAATGAAAATATTTAATAAGGGAATTTTCTGAAATATCTCAATCACTTTTGAGCATGAGATTAATAAAAACGCTAATCACATCTTCAGCTTCCTTGTCACATCTTCAACTTCCTTTTACTTTTGCAAAACCCATGCTAGGTAAAAACAGAAGTCCTTCAGCTACATAGAAAACGAAAGCATTTGTGTTCTGAGGAATCAGAGAGTCATGGAATGGTTTGGGTTGGAAGGAACCTTAAAGATCATGTCATTCCAGCCCCTTGCCATGGGCAGGGACACCTCCTACTAGATCAGGTTGCTCAAGACCCCATCCAACCCGCCTTTGAACACTTCCAGACTGGAAGCCTCCACAACATCTTTGTGCCAGTGCCTTACCACCCTCACTGTAAAGAATTTCTCCCTAATGTCTCATCTGAGTTGAGCTTCTTCCATTTTGAAGCTATTACCCCTTTTCCTGTCACTCCATGCCTGTGTAAACAGTCCTCCTCCAGGCCCCTTCAAATACTGGAAGGCTGCTCTAAGGTCCTCCCAGAGCCATATTTTCCCCAGGCTGAACAACCCTCACTCTCTCAGCCTGTCTTCACAGGAAGGTGCTCCAGCCCTCTGACCATCTTCATGGCCCTCCTCTGGAGCTCTTTTAACAGTTTCCTGTCCTTTTTGTGCTGGGGGCTCCAGAAATGGAGGCACTACTCCAGGTGAGATCTCACAAGAGCAGAGCAGAGGGGGAGAATCTTCTCCCTTGACCCACTGCCCACGCTGCTTTTGGTGCAGCCCAGGATTTGGCTCACTTTGTGGGCTACAACCTCACTGTGCCAGCTCATGTCCATCTTCTCATCAAACAGCATCCCCATCTCCTTCTCCTCAGGACTATTTTCTGTGCATTCTCAGCCTCTATTTAGGATTGTCCTGACCCAGGAACATGATCTTGCACTTAGTTGAACTTCATGAGGCTGTCATTGAGCCAGCTCTCAGAATAGGATCTCATACTCTCAAGCATATGTATTTACATGCAAACTGAGGGAGTAAGGTTAGCTCTTTGTTGACATGACAAGATTGCTGAAGTGTTGGGTAATCGAAGACATCACTTAAATACTTTTCATTCCTAGGATAATTCTAGTCAACAGGAACATGCTGATGACCAGCTTAAACATTCTTCTGCTCAGCTATCCAATCTATTCCTGTTTTCAGCTGCTAACTCCTTAAAATTCTTTTGACTTTGACAAATAAGCAAGGAGACTTGCTTCCATATTTTCCTCCTCCCCACTCACTGTCACTGCTGACAGACTCGATCCAATGAACTTGTTGAGCTGTTTAGTCTTTTCACTGCTTGTTAAAAAGGTTGGCAGGTGGCTGACTCGAGCAGAGATGGAGTCAGATCCAGCTGTAACCAATTCTCAGCTCTTTCCCATCTGAAGCAGTGGGATTAATGACCAGATGAGAGCTGCTTCCAATAAAAATCTCAAAACTGCTTGGGTTGTTTAGGATAAGGGCAGAGAGGGGAGGGGGATGTTTGTTATTTGCTTTTTCTTCGAGTGAGAAACAGATGCAAGTCTGCATTTTGATTAGTGGCTGAAATTCTGCTGGAGGAAATAATGCAGGAAAAGGTAAAGAGGGGAGAAAGGAAAGCCCTGCAAAACACAGCCAACGTGCCAGAGAGGAAGTGTGTCACTTTGGCATGACAGCCAGATGGCCATGTAAATAATGGACTTGCCCCTTTGGAGGAAGAGGACAAGGAGGGCAGTCTGTATTTTGTCATGTTATGAACCATGGACACGCTGCAGGCAGTCCATATGCTCTCAGTCAGTGGAGAGCTCTCAGTCTTGAAGGTAATGTGGCTCCATCGGCGTGGCCACCAAGCCCTCCTTACTGTGGTGTCATCCTCGTGTTGTCAGACTGTGTCTGACTCACTGTGACATAGGCTTCACTATTCTGTCCATTTTTGACAGCACTAGGGGGAGACTGGGGGAACTGCATCCTTGCAGTGGGGAAAATGAGTGCACTGTGCTGGGAAAATGGGAGAGAAGGGTAACATAGAGAGAACCAGCAAGCGTGGGGGGCAGATGGCAGACTCCCTTGTAGGCACAGCTGACTGTCAGGCAGACAGGCCTCAGAGAAAGCTGCATGCTCCAGGGCACCTGTGTAGCCACTGCTCAGTGTGGAAGCTGGAGTCACTGCTCAGTGTGGACGTTAGTCACTGCTCACTGTCGAAGCTGGAGACACTGCTTAGTGTGGAAGCTGGAGTCACTGCTCAGTGTGGACGTTAGTCACTGCTCACTGTCGAAGCTGGAGACACTGCTTAGTGTGGAAGCTGGAGTCACTGCTCAGTGTGGACGTTAGTCACTGCTCACTGTCGAAGCTGGAGACACTGCTTAGTGTGGAAGCTGGAGTCACTGCTCAGTGTGGACGTTAGTCACTGCTCACTGTCGAAGCTGGAGACACTGCTTAGTGTGGAAGCTGGAGTCACTGCTCAGTGTGGACGTTAGTCACTGCTCACTGTCGAAGCTGGAGACACTGCTTAGTGTGGAAGCTGGAGTCACTGCTCAGTGTGGACGTTAGTCACTGCTCACTGTCGAAGCTGGAGACACTGCTTAGTGTGGAAGCTGGAGTCACTGCTCAGTGTGGACGTTAGTCACTGCTCACTGTCGAAGCTGGAGACACTGCTTAGTGTGGAAGCTGGAGTCACTGCTCAGTGTGGACGTTAGTCACTGCTCACTGTCGAAGCTGGAGACACTGCTTAGTGTGGAAGCTGGAGTCACTGCTCAGTGTGGAAGTTGGAGACACTGGAGATGGTCGTTGCATCTAATAACTGAAACTCACTGCTGGCACAGTGGGCACAGTGGGCACAATGATTTGAATCAAAACCAGCTGACAAATGCATTTGAGGAGTTTGAAACACTTTTGATGACAGGAATGTGCAGCTGAGGAAAGCCTGGCAGCAGTGGTTCTCAAACTCGAGGGGTCCCAGCTCAGCTTACCCAACATATAGGTCAGTTGACAAGAAAATCCCAAGTCCTGCCTGGCAGATGAGTGTCTGGTGGAACTCTGCCTCTGAGTTTCCTGGGGCTCTGTGGAAGTGGAATGACTTCTAGGAATGATTCTGATGAATATGAAGGAAACTCTCACCTAGTTCAAGAATTCCAATGTACTATGGCAATTAATAAAAATGCCAAGCAGGAAATAGCTGAAATTTTGAGGCACTTGGATGCTTGTGTTTCTCTGAGACTTCTTAAAGGATCAGTTTTGAACTTTGAGTTTGGCCTGAGGAAAAAAAAAAAGAAAAAAGTAAATCATAGTACTTACTCTTCAAGGATTCAGCTCCATGGTTTTGCAGATTTTGAGCTTACAAACACATTTGGGGTTGTTACATTTTCTTTACCAGACAAGGAGAAAATATTTGCCTAACATATCCTATAGATTCTGTGATATTAGGCATGTATGTTCGTATCACAGAGTCATAGATCCTGCTGTCAGGAACAGTGCCCCTTATTCTGTGTGAGGTTCAGACTGGGGGTTACATTCATGCTTCACAGTATTACCCATCTTACAAAACATGCTGACAGAGCACCTTGGTCTCTAGATCACATGCACCTAGCCCAAACTGTCTGGAGTGTTATTCGAGTTCATAGAATGCCCTACGTTGGCATCTACTCCAAGCCCCCTGCAATGGGCAGGGATGCCTCTCCTGTACTCAGTGCTGGTCAGGCCACACCTTGAGTGCTGTGTCCAGTTCTGGGCCCCTCAGTTCAAGAGAGATGTTGAGGTGCTGGAAGGTGTCCAGAGAAGGGCAGCAAGGCTGGGGAGGGGCCTGGAGCACAGCCCTGTGAGGAGAGGCTGAGGGAGCTGNCTACCCTTGTTCCTCACCTAATGCTTAACCTGTTCTTCAATGCTTTCCTTGTACATTTCTGTGTGTGCCTCTCTATATGCATCACAACAACTGCTCCACACCAGATGAAAGTTATATTTAGCTTAGGATCCTATTCCTCCTCCTAGCCCATGCTTAGTGAGGGCACGTAGGGAACAGAGAACCCTCACAGCTAAGGAGTGATCACAGAAAGAAATCCCAACCTGATATTCTGGGGGTTGGCTGTTTATGACATTGCCTTTTATCATGTGCTTTCCTCAGGTGGGATGCTCTTCATGATTGACATGCTGAGGAGACAAGCTGTCAGGAAAAGGTGACACAACTGAAATGAGGCACAACCTGCTCTCAGTGCAGACAGCCACGCACCGGCGAGCAAACAAAGTTTATCATTAATACCATTCAAATCTCAATCAAAGCTGCCACAGATAAGCTGAGATCTAAAGGTGAAGATGCAGTGTTGCTCAGAGTTTTGCCTGATCTGCTGACCACAAACATGAACTTGTGCCTAGGAAAACACATTTGTCCTTTTGCTTCTTTTATTTATCCTTTGTCATCTTGCTTAATGCAAAGTGAGGTGAGGTAGGTACACTGAGAACAACCTTTTTTTGTCAGCTATTGGAACTTTTCCATTATGCTGATGCTTTACTTGGCATAAACTGAATATGTACTTTTAAAAAGGTTTATTCTCTCTCCCCCACATTGTTCCAAGAGCCTTAAAGCATCCTCACCAGAGGTGGTGAGACTTTGTCTTTTCAAATTAGTATTGCCATGCTCATGTATTAATGAAGTAATAATGCTGGGGTCTGACTTTACTGGATTTGCACTTCTGTGTTAAAAGACTTCTTTGACTTCTGATGCACAACACAATGGTGATTGCCCTGGGAAATGTATTTGTCACTAGGCCAGACAGGTGTGAATTGAACTGCTTTGGGCCACTGACAGCTGCATGCAGGTAAATTATAATGGAATGACTCTCTGGAAGATGGAGAGGGTGTCTAGGGGGAATAGTTTTAGGATGAGGGAGAGTAGATTTAGATTGGATCTCAGGAAGAAGTTCTTCTGTATGAGGGCAGTGAGACACTAGAATAGGTTGCCCAGAGAGGTTGTGGATGCCCCTTTCCCTGGAGATGTGTAAGGCCAGGTTGGATGCCATTCTATGGTTTGAAGAACCAAATGGAAGAATTCTTCATGTTTTGAAGAATTCAGGAATTCAAGAATCCTTCTTGAATTATGCTTTCTTGCAAGAGATGAACTTTGCTTTCTATTAAACTTACATATAAGGTAGCTCCTCTAGCAACAACAGTGACAACAACCCCCTAAGCTCCCCAGATGTACATTTTGTCTCCTCCTTTTTCTGGAAACCAAGTAATTGATACAGTATACTGATCCTGTCAGAGTAGGAGATGACAAAAGGGACTGTCGGGAAAGTGCATTTAAGGGCAAAAATGCAGAGCAGCTCACTTAGGCTGCAGAGCTAATACCTAATTATGTGTTTAAAAACTGGCACTTGCCAAGCTGAACTCAGCCTTTCATCACTTCTGGTGATCTGTTTCTGTTTTCACATGAGGTCACACAAGCCCAGTAGTTATAATATTTCAGTGGTTTCCCTCTCGCTTCAACCTTCCAGTGATACTATTCTGCTAGCAGAACAAACAGAGCCAATTGTTCTTGCTAGCTTCCAGCCCAGGAGAAAACTTTCTGTCGTTCTGCTGGTGTGACCTGAAGGACAGCAGAACAGATTGCACATGTTCTTGCTTAGCTCCAAAAGAGCTCCAAAAGAGGTAGGAATTTGACAGAGGAAATACACAGACTTCTAGTAAAGCTTTTCTGACTCTAATTAATCTGTTTCCGCTGTCTGTGTATAAANGACTCTATGATTCTATGACTCTATGATTCTGTGTTTCTGTGACTCTATGATTCTGTGACTCTATGATTCTGTGATTCTATGATTCTGTGATTCTATGATTCTGTGACTCTATGATTCTATGACTCTGTGATTCTGTTATTCTATGACTCTGTGATTCTGTGACTCTGTGACTCTATGACTCTATGATTCTATGATTCTGTGTTTCTCTGGTTGAAGCCAGGTCAGTTGAAACTCTCCCTGTCACTGTTTTTGTTTTAAAGGCCATGTAAATGGGTGAATGAGATTTTCTTTGAGATTATGCTTGTCAGTAGAAGCAGCTGCAGCAGGAATTTTTTAGGGCACTGATGTTGCCATGACTTATTGAAGAATGTTCTGTATTTTAATTGTGTAAGTATTCAATTATGTTAGTGTGGAAAGTTCATTTCTTAGAGGATATCCTGGTGTGAGCCAGACCAGCACTGATTCTGCTCAGCTCTGTGAGTTCCCAGCTCAGTCTCTGCTCAGGGCCAGTACCTCCTGCAGCTCATGGAAGGTTTGCACAGCCAGTGGCTGCTGCTGGCAGCGACCACACTGCGAGCACCAAGAGCTGGGCTGCAGACCAAGGGCCTGTGTGCCACCTTGAGGTGCTGGAAGTAAAAGGCTGCAGATGAGGGGTGGAGAGGCCAGGACAGGTGAGCCTAAACTGATCAGGTGGGGATTCCATCCCATGGACAGCATCAAGCTGAGGTATCACCAGAGTAAGGCCTTTTCTTCAATGGCTGGGGTTCGTGAAGGACTCTGTTATGCCTTCGATCCTGGTGTGTGTGTTCCTGAATCCACTTCCAGAATCCAGCTCCTGAATTTGGTTCCCATCCACCACTGAGTCCAGTCTGGAACTGCCCACAGCACCAGTGGCAAGGGTGAGGATTGGCACCAGGAGGCTAGGCTGAATATTGCCTGGCATCTATTTGTGTATCTTTCATGTTATTGATATCATTTGCATCAGTTTTAATTTTCTATCCCACTCCATCAGTCTCTCTCCCTTATTCCATTTCTCTTTCACTTCGGGAATCATAGAATCATAGCATGGTAAGGTTGAAAGGGACCTCAAAGCTCATCCAGTTCCAACCCCCTGCCATAGGCAGGGACACCTCCCACTAGCACAGGTCACTCAAGGCCTCCTCCAACCTGGCCTTGAACACCTCCAGGGAGGGAGCAGCCACAACCTCCCTGNTGGATCCCTGCCCTCTAGCAAGTCGACTGTGCCACACAGCTTGGTGCCATCTGCACACTTGCTGAGGGTGCTCTCAATTGCTCTGTCCATGGCACTGACAAAGATGTCAAACAGCACTGGTGCCAGCACTGACCCCTGGGGGATGCCACTTGGCACTGGTCTGCAGGTGGACATTGTGCCCTTGATCACCACTCTCTGTGTGCCACCATCCAGCCAGTTCCTTATCCAGCAGTGCTCCATCCATCAAGTCCATGTTTTTCCAGTTGGGAAAGCAGAGGGGTTCATAGACAGTGCCTGTCTCTCGTCTAATGGCCAGCCCTTGACCCTTGAGTGAGCAGAAAGCATCTACTTTTAGTTTGTAAGGCAGTGGAATTTGTCCTTCTGGATGCAAAGGAAGAATCAGGCCAGCAGAGAGCTGCCCTGCAGTCAGTGGTCCGTGTTAACACCCTGAGTCACACCATGACCCTCAGCCATCTGTGGCTGCACACAAACAAACAGCCACAGGGCTGTTATTGAACACACATGCTTCATCTAAACCTCCACCAAACAAAGGGCTGGGTGAAACCACCAAACAGTCCCATGGCTGTGGTGCAAATTAAACCAGAAAAGAGACATGGTAGAAAGTTTTATGGGAAAGAGGTTTGAACAGGGAAGCAACTTAAGCAATACTCCATGCTCAGTTTCTGAGATGCTCCTTTTCTTGCTTCAAAATTTCTGTCAAAACTTTGTTTCCAAGTGTGGGGGTTACCATTGGATGGCTGCCAGGAATGATTTTTTTTGGGGGGGTGAGGCTCAAGGCCTCGTCCAACCTGGCCTTGAACACCTCCAGGGAGGGAGCAGCCACAACCTCCCTGGGCAACCTGTGCCAGGTTCTGCTCACTGCTGCCTAGGATAGGACAAGGAGCAATGGATGGAAGCTGCAGCACAGGAGGTTCCAGCTCAACACAAGGGGGAACTTCTTTACTGTAAGGGTCCCAGAGCCCTGGCACAGGCTGCCCAGAGAGGTTGTGGAGTCTCCTTCTCTGGAGCCTTTCAAGGCCTGTTTGGATGTGTTCCTGTGTGCCCTGAGCTAGATTGTCTGGTCCTGCTCTGGCAGGGGGGTTGGACTGGATGAGCTCTTTGTGTCCCTTCCAACCCCTGACATCCTGTGAGCCTGTGATCAAGTCTTTGCAAGGAGCATTGTCTATGTACATTCAGAATTCATGACCCTGAATGTCTTCCTTAAGGTAGACATCTAAAGAAATTCCTCCACGTAAAGCACAGAGTTATTCTACTAACCCAATTCTTCTAATCCATTCCCTATAGTACCCATTCAAGATGTGAAAGACAACATTCAATATTCTTATCTGCATGGCATGATTTATTAATGTAAAAAATAAAAAGACTGGATGATCTCTTTGGGTCCCTTCCAACCACCCTGTGATCCTGTGATGAGTCTGCTGGCAAAGCCTAACCTCAGTGTGCTGTGCTTGGTCAGGGCTCCCACCTGAGCAGCCCAGTAACCCAGCACAACCTGCTGTCTGTGGGGCAGACCTGATGCACTGAGTGGCTTTAGTCATGTGCTTACTGCTGTCCTTGTCTCTAATGTGATCTGTGACTCACAGCACCGAAAGCCTTGGCTCAAGATGTTTGATCTTGATCTTACTGTAGGAGTATGCAGTCAACGTGAGCCAGACTTTGACAGGAAGGAGCAATTATCTTTGCAAATCAAGCTCGTGCCCTGAGGCTTCCAGGAGATGGTTGCTGCTGTCTTTTGTAGAGCCCTGTGAGGTTGTGCTCTTTGTCACACATGCTCATTCCAAATAAAGCAAGCTGATGACATTGATTTAGTGCAAGTTCAGACCTTATGCAATTTTCCCAGCTGTTCTTTTTGCTCCTGCTATTTTCTTAGTTTATTCTGAATACTTGGAAATTTGCTTGCATATTTTTTTAAGTATCTAGTGGGGGGGGGGAGAATATGCAGCATTTATATGCTGCCATGCAATTTTAAATTGATATCCAGTTTAGCTTAGTTATTTATATAGTTATTATATTTATATATATAAAGTAAATTATTTATATATATAAACTAAATATATGTTTAGTTTAGTCATTTATACAGAAATAATATATTTGACTTTAGGACTGATGTGAAGGAAAAAAAAAAACCAAACCAACCAACTCCAGATGGTTTCCCATTAGGAAAAATTTGTTTTCTCTATCCAGAAGTGTCTTGCTTTATGGTTTCTTACAGGAGTTGCCTGCCTGCTTGTATCTTAGGTTGAATCTTTTGTTAGGACTATTTGGTCACATCCACTGTGACTTGATAATTACTCAATGTGGCTGACCCCTGTTCTTTTGTGCACAGAAAGAGAAAAGCAATCTTTGTCAAGGGTCAGGGCTAGGCTGGCCACTACCTGAGTGACAGATGCTTTCTCCTCTGCCTTCCCAGAGGGAAAAGAAAGGGAATAAGGGAGAAAGACTGATGGGGTGGGAAAGAAACTAACCCAGCTTTA
>WBNM01015739.1:2664-20686 GCA_013399055.1 Ramphastos sulfuratus | reverse complement strand
GAGCATTTTTGGGCTGTGATCCTGATCTCCTAAACTGGTAGGAGATCATCACACAATCATGTAGAGTGTAAGGTGAATACATACCCAGGAATCATTCTGATACAACCTCTCTGGGCAGCCTCTTCCAGGCCTCTGTCGCCCTCACTGTAAATAAGCTTCTCTTGTGGAGCTGAAACCTTCTATGATCCATTTTGTAGCTGTTGCTCCTTGGCTTATTACTGCTGACCACCAAAAAGAGCTTGGCCCCAGCCACTTGATACTCACCCCTCAGATATTTGTACACATTGATCAGATCTCCTCTCAGTCTTCTCTGGACTAAACAGCCCCAGGGCTCTCATTCTCTCTCCATAGGTGTGCTGGTTTGAGGCTAATTGAAATATTTTAATGGAGAAAATTATTTTATAGGCTGTGAAAAGCAAACAATGGTGATGTCTACTTCACTCATAGGCTTGCTGAGATGTACAAGAATAAGAACACAAATGGTGAAGCTGTAAATAGAGCTTCATTCCTTAACTTCCAGCTGGCTGAGTCTAGTCTGGGTGATTTTACAAAGTGTTGGGGGCAGGTAACTGCCAAACCATCACAATAGGGGAGATACTCAAGTCCCCAAGTCATCCTCGTGGCCCTCCACTGGACTCTCTCCAGCAGATCCCTGTCTTTCTTGAACTAGGGAGCCCGAAATTTGACACAGTTCTCCAGATGTGATCTCAGCAAGGCAGAGAAGAGGGGAAGGAGAACCTCCCTAGCCCTGATGGCCACACTTTTCCTGATGCTGCTGTACTGGTTTGAGGTCAATTGGAATATTATAATAGAGAAAATTATATTACAGGCTGAGAAAAGGAAACAATGGTGATGCCTGCTTCACTCATAGGCTTGCTGAGATGTTTAAGTACTCAAAACATCACAGTATCACAGTATCACAGTATAGCAAGGTTGGAAGAGACCTCAAAGATCATCAAGTCCAACCCACTACCACAGACCTCAAGACTAGACCATGGCACCAAGTGCAAGTCAGTCATCTCTTGGGCTTGCAGACACTCTCAGGCTGTCTAGCTTCTGGCTTCCTCCTCTCTGCNTCAGAGGACTGCAGCAGCTCTGCTATGAGGACAGGCTGAGAGAGTTGGGGCTCTGCAGCCTGGAGAAGAGAAGGCTTCCAGGAGACCTTAGAGTAGCCTTCCAGTATCTGAAGGGGGCTACAGGAAGGCTGGGGAGGGACTATTGACAAGATCTTGCAATGACAGGACAAGGGGCAATGGGTTTGAACTGGCAGAGGGGAGATTTAGATTGGATGTTAGGAGGAAGTTGTTTGCAGTGAGGGTGGTGAGACACTGGAACAGGTTGCCCAGGGAGGTTGTGGCTGCTTCCTCCCTGGAGGTGTTCAAGGCCAGGTTGGATGAGGCCTTGATTGACCTGTACTAGTGGGAGGTGTCCCTGCCTATGGCAGGGGGTTGGAACTAGATGATCTTTGAGGTCCCTTCCAACCTTACCACTCTATGATTCTATAATGTCAGGATGTGCACCTATCTAAAGTGT
Source organism: Ramphastos sulfuratus (assembly GCA_013399055.1). Taxonomy (NCBI): domain Eukaryota; kingdom Metazoa; phylum Chordata; class Aves; order Piciformes; family Ramphastidae; genus Ramphastos; species Ramphastos sulfuratus. The sequence continues at coordinate 19,153 of WBNM01015739.1, read as the reverse complement.
TACAGGGATAAATACTGTCAAGTCATTATCAGTGTACAATGAACAAAATTTAATAAAGTCAAAGGAACCCATCCATCTACCCATACAGATTTCCAAATTTCATACACTAATTTCCATGTTCCTCTTTTGACACTGGATTTTCAGGAGGGGAATTAATTCAGAGAAATGACTCTTAATATAAAATTTAATCACAGCTTTTTTCAATAAGTGTGTAATTTCAGAAAAGGAATAAAATGTGATGTGATCTACATTTTTGATTAAACAGGGAAACTGCTTATAGGCTTCGTCCTGATAGAGTCTTGATTCCTTAAGCAACACATTATGAGATGTTAATTAAATGACAGTAACGTGTAACACAGCTCCCATTTTTAATTTATTCGGGCTTCATGTTTCTCCACACTGAAGGGATATTCTCACCTCAAGAGCAAAGCTGGGCTCTGAGTGGCAGAGCTGATGAAACCTGGTTTGCTCTAAGATTTGTGGTTCTGGGCTGATCTTAGCCCTGCAGATATTGGAGCATCTCAGGGGGAGGGGGAAGGTTGACCTGCTGCAGCCTTCGCTGGTGTGGGGCATCAGCACAGGATGCCAGGATCACACAGGATGTCAGGGATTGGAGAACATCCAGTCCAACCCCCCTGCCAGAGCAGGACCAGACAACCTAGCTCAGGGCACACAGGAACACATCCAGACAGGCCTTGAAAGGCTTCAGAGAAGGAGACTCCACAACCTCTCTGGGTAGCCTGTGCCAGGGCTCTGGGACCCTTACAGTAAAGAAGTTCCTCTTTGTGTGGAGCTGGCACCTCCTGTGCTGCAGCTTCCATCCATTGCTCCTTGTCCTATCCCAAGCAGCAAGTGAGCAGAGCCTGTTCCCCCACTCTTGACCCCCAGCCCTTAGATAGTTACAAACATTTATTAGATCCCTTCTCAATCTTCTTTTCTCCAGACTAAGCAGCCCTAGGTCCCTCAGCCTCTCCTCACCAGGCAGTGCTCCAGTCCCCTCCAACGTGTAAACACCAAGAAAGACAAGCTGTCATGCTTGAACCTACTTTGAAAGTGATTTTGGAAAGAGAATTTATTTCCTGGATGTGAGAGTTAATGTTTAAGGGAACGTTACATCCAGTGATTTCACAAATGCAGACCTGTTTACATTTCATAGAATCATAGTATCATAGAATCAGTCAGGGTTGGAAGGCATCACAAGGATTGTCCAGTTCCAACCTCCCTGCCATGGGCAGGGACACCTCACACTAGATCAGGCTGGCCACAGCCTCATCCAACCTGGCCTTAAATTCCTCCAGGAATGAGGTTTCCACCACCTCCCTGGGCAACCCCTTCCAGGCTCTCATCACCCTCATGCTGAAGAACTTCTTCCTAACATCCAGTCTGAACCTCCCCATTTCTAGCTTGGTTCCATTTCCCCCAGTACTATCACTACCTGACAGCCTCAAAAGTCTCTCCCCAGTATTCTTGTAGGTCCCCTTAAGATACTGAAAGGCCACAATAAGGTCACCTGGGAGCCTTCTGCTCTCCAGACTGAACAGCCTCAACTCCCTCAGTCTCTCCTCATAGGACTCATGCTGCAGTTGTCCTTTTAAAAACAAGTCTGAGCCCAGGGAGGGATTTTAAGACAAACTTCATGTAAACACGAGGAAGAATTTTTTCCCTGTGAGGGTGACAGAACACTGGAACAGGCTGCCCAGGGGGGTTGTGAAGTCTCCCTCTCTGGAGATATTCAATACCCACCTGGATGTGTTCCTGTGTGATCTGCTGTAGGTGATTCTGCTCTGGCAGGGGGGTTGGACTGGATGAGCTTTTGAGGTCCCTTCCATCCCCTGACATTCTGTGATTCTGTGTTTCAAAAAGGGGCTGGCCACAGCACCAGAGACACAGATCAAGTGATGTGTTCAACACAGTGAAATACATCCTCTGTGCTGCATGGAACAGAAAACTAGACAGAGACCAAATGAAATCTCTGGGTAGCCTGCTCCATTTAAAAGGAATGCTCTCTCCTTGGAAGCAGTGCCATGTATTAGGTTGGTTGTTAATCTAAATTTAAATGTCCTTAATTATGCTATTTTTTTTTTTTATTTTCCTGGCAGATAATTAAAAAGAAGATTTTTAATGAGTTAGATGTCTTAAGATCCTAGAGAGAAGGAAATAAAGAGAGAAAGAGTCTGGTAGAAAAGCTAAATAAAACAAACCTCAGACCTAAGATGCATTCAGCTCCATATTCCCCTTGCACTTTAGTAGGCAGCTTAATTTCCTTACATTTTGCATTTCCCAACTATGTACATTCATTGCCATTTATTTTTTACATTGACATTGGAGCTGTTTAGGGCAGAGACAATTTGTTCTTTTTTTTTTTCCCCTTACATGCAGAATAAGGGAGTCCTGGGGTAGACCCTGCACATTAGCACACTACAGGAGAAGTAATGCTGGAGACTTGTTCCTGCAGATGAAATCCTGACCCACTTTGGAACTGATTCTACAATACTTTTATCCTTCCAAGCCACTGTTGTTTTTAATAGACTTGGTCTCTGACCTATTTTCACGTTGACTTCTCTGCTAGTGAAGCTTTTATCCTTTAAATTGTTGGATCCTTGTTTATGTAAATACAGCACAAATTTTGCTAACCAAACAAGATGCAGGTTTTTTTTTGTTTTTTTTTTGTTTTTTTTTGCTGGTAAGAGACTGTTTTTTTGTGTTAGAAACTGAGGTGTATGCAACAATAACTTCATTTAAAGCCTAATAGATATTTCTTCATTTTTTCTTGCAGCTGGGAGTGAGAGGAAGATACTGAAACCAAGGGGAAAAAAATGCATCTATAGCCTGAGAATTACCACTGTGACACCAGAAAACAACCTGCTGTAGAGTCTGTAAGGCATGGTTGGAGCAAAATACTCAACTACAAGTAGAAGAGATATTTTAGGTCAGGGTTTTGGACTACAGTTTTGTTTCAGCCAGAAACTACTGGAAGCACTGAGATAAACATATCCTGAGCGCCCTGAGATATGGCCACGTGCCACTCCAGCCCAGTCCTCAGCAGCCAGATAATCCTCCTTATAAAGCTGCTACCTCAACAGGTGCTGGTAGCCCCTGCTGTCTTCTTCATTAAGGGGCCAAAGACTCTGTGATTATGAAAACTAAACACTCACTTATCCCTAGGTGAAGTTCAACTCGGTTACAACGGCAAAGGGTGGCTGGCGGCGGAGGCATCGCTATTGTGCTTGCTCTCCGGACTTCATCCTGCGGCTCTGTTCACCCAGCACTTTTCACACCACTAATCCCTAATTCAGCAAAACACTGAAGCCCCTGCTTAGCTCCAAAGCTTGGCTGAACAGGGGCCTGAATTCATTGTGAGAGAGAGAGAGAGAGAAAGAGACAAAGAGAGAAAGAGAGAAGGAAAGAAAAGGAAAGAGAGAAGGAAAGAAAGGAGGAAAGAGGGAAAGAAAGAAAGATAGAAAGAAAGATAGAAAGAAAGAAAGAAAGAAAGAGAAAGAAAGAAAGGAAGAAAGAAAGAAAGGAAGGAAGGAAGGAAGGAAGGAAGGAAGGAAGAAAGGAAGGAAGGAAGAAAGAAAGAAAGAAAGAAAGAAAGAAAGAAAGAAAGAAAGAAAGGGAAAGAAAGAAAGAGAAAGGAAGGAAGAAAAAGAAAGGAAAGAAGAAAGAAAAATGAAGGAAGGAAGGAAGGGAGGAAGGGAGGAAGGAAGAGAGGGAGGAAGGGAGGAAGGAAGGAAGGAAGGAAGGAAGAAAGGAAGGGAGGAAGGGAGCAAGGAAGGAAGGAAGGAAAGAAGGAAGGAAGGAAGGAAGGGAGGGAATCCCTGGAGGTTTTTAAGGCCAGGCTGGATGTGGCTCTGGGCAACCTGATTTAGTATGAGGTGTCTCTGCCCACACTAGGGGGGCTGAGCTGGATGATCCTTGAGCTCCCTTCCATCCCTGGCAGTTCTGTGATTCTGTGAATCTAGGAAAGACCTTGACAGTTGGGCACTGAATTGCTTCCTGTAAATAAATGTATTGGTTCTACAGCTGCTGGGTAGCTGCTGCACACACAAACGTGGTTTTGCCTTCCCCCAGAGTAAAGCACATGTAAGCAGCCCAGAGATCTCCTTAAATGTTAAGTTTTGTGCAGGTTAGGTTAGCTAGAAAGGAACAGGACCTCTAAGTAAATAAATAAATAAATGAGCACAGGGCTTTGTTCAGTTGTATCTCCAGCAGGGCTAGGACTGTTCATTATGAATAGGGGCTGAAGGCTTCACCGCTCTGTAGTTTATAAATACTAATGAGTGACATATTGAGAAAAATTGTACCTACAAAAGCAAAGTCTTCTGCCATGCAAATCAGGCCCCAATTCCCCACAGATAAGGATCTTTTTGATGGAACACATGCAAAATCTACAGCTCTTAATTCTTTCATTAGTATTCCAGGCAGACGATTGCCAAATAACAGGGAAAAACTGTCTGAATTGCTGTGTCTGAAACCTAATATTGATTTGTTTAATAGTGTCAGGAAGTCAAAATTCACAAATCTCCTGTCGATTGTTTATGAGGCAGTTAGCACAGAATTGGATGCCCCTGCTTAATTAATAACTCATTACTGAAATTTGATTATATGCTTGAATGGTTTAAATGGGCTCTAATTCGGTATCTGCAAAGCAGTGTTGCAACAAAGTAAAACGGATCTAAAAGCTTGGGTTTTTAACACTGTTGCTGTCTCTATTTTGTGATCTCCACTGGTGAAGAATATGTTGACACAGTTGCTCTTGGTGCATTAATAATTGACACCAAAAATGTGGTGTTCTAGTGGTGTTATGGACTGAATCCCAGCCCAATCAGCAGGATGCTTTAAAAGAAATGACACTGATTTGAAAAAAAAAAAAAAAGAAAGAAAAAAAAAAGGCAGGGAGTGGGGGGAAGAACTCTAAATGTAATTTTTTTTTTTTTAGCCTGCAATTAATTTATCAGCAATGGAAAGAAGGAGAACAAAGGTATTTTTATTATGGACCTTTATTCAGAAGCATCCTAAGGATTCAGGTTTGTATGCCCAGGGGCCTGAGCTCCTCAGCAGCTTAGATGCTGTTGAAACTCCTACCCACCATATTTCATGCTGTTCCTGGCACTTTCTCATCTCTGTTAGTGATGGAGGGAGGAAACACTCCAGGTGTAATTTTGCTCTGAACTTCACTTAATGAACCTTTCCCCGCTTTCAGCATTTGCCTAAAATATAGTTTCTCCATCAGAGATTTCCCCCCCCCCCCCCCCACTCCTCTCTCTCATTGCCAAGACAAAAAAAAAAATACAAACAAAAAAACTATGAAGCAACAATTTATCTATTTAGGTATGCTAGCACTGTGTTTTATTACCAGTCAAAAGTTATTGACTAATAGGAATTATTAAGGTAAACTCTTNACTGGGGAGGTTTAGACTGGCCATGAGGAAAAAGTTTTTCCTGGAGAGAGTGGTCAGGGACTGGAATGAGCTGCCCAGGGAGGTGGTGGAGTCACCCACCCTGGATGTGTTTAAGGGTGGTTTGGATGTGCTGCTTAGGGCTATGGATTTTGAAGGCGAATCTTCTTGAGTAGGGATCTAGGTTGGGCTTGGTGATCATGAGGGGCTTTGCCAACCTGCATGTTTCTGACATTCTGTGNTGGCACTTTCTCATCTCTGTTAGTGGTGGAGGGAGGAAACACTCCAGGTGTAATTTTGCTCTGAACTTCACTTAATGAACCTTTCCCCGCTTTCAGCATTTGCCTAAAATATAGTTTCTCCATCAGAGATTTCCCCCCCCCCTCCCCTTTTCCTGTCTTTGAGAAACCAGAACAAAAATAGCAGGAAAAAAAATAAAAAAGCCCCACATAATAAATTGATTTGTTAACATTTTTGACATAAAAAGACCTAGAAGGAGCTGTGTCTGAGGACTGGGTAATCAGGACACTAAATTTTTTTTTTTTGCAGTGCTAGGAATCTTTGTTTTTCAGTAATTATTAGGAGAATTACTATTTTGTTGGAATATTGAAAGGGTGTTTATCTTCTTTTGTTGGAATATTGGAAGGGTGTTTATCTTTGCTTGTCTTAGCTGTTGAAAAGACAATCAGCCCACAATCAGCTGGAGAGACTGCAGTAGAGAGCCCAGAGGATGGTTGGGGGTCTTGAGCATTTCCCCAAGGGAAAGAGACTGATAGCCCTGGGGGTGTTTAGTCTGAAGAAGACTGAGGGGAGATCTCATCAGTGTCTATAAATATCTGAGGGGTGGGTGTCAAGTGGATGGGGTCAATCTCTTTTCAGTGGTGCACAGTAAGAAGACAAGGAGCAATGGATACACACTTGAATATAGAAAGTATCTCACAGGTAGTTGGAGACAGAACAAAGGGGAATGGCCTCAAGCTGAGACTGGGGAGGTTTAGACTGGCCATGAGGAAAAAGTTTTTCCTGGAGAGAGTGGTCAGGGACTGGAATGAGCTGCCCAGGGAGGTGGTGGAGTCACCCACCCTGGATGTGTTTAAGGGTGGTTTGGATGTGCTGCTTAGGGCTATGGATTTTGAAGGCGAATCTTCTTGAGTAGGGATCTAGGTTGGGCTTGGTGATCATGAGGGGCTTTGCCAACCTGCATGTTTCTGACATTCTGTGATAGAAGGGTTCACCTCAACATGAGGAGAAACTTCTTTAGAGTGAGGGTGACAGAGCCCTGGAGCAGGCTGCCCAGAGAGGTTGTGGAGTCTCCTTCTCTGGAGACTTTCCAAACCCACCTGGATGCATTCCTGTGCGAACTACCCTAGGGGATCCTGCTTTGGCAGGAGGGTTGGACTGGATGATCTCTGGAGGTCCCTTCCAACCTCTAATGTTTTGTGATTCTGTGAGATGCTCTTTGCTACGAGAAGGACTCAGTCATGTGCTCAAACATGTTACTCAATAGCCATCTGAGCATTTGGCCAAGAAGCAGAAGCTGGAGCACATACTCAGGCAATGCTCTTTTTGTGGCCACTTTCTCCTAGCTCCTGGTATTGCCTTCAGTGCAGGTGATGGTACCCAGCAGGTCTTTGGTATTCAAGGTCCCCTGTAGGTTCTTCACAGCTGGCACTGGTCTGCAGGGGACTTCCTCTCCTGCAAGATGTACTTTGCTGAATTCCACTGTGCTCCTGCAGAAGACAGCTCTCCTTCCTTGCAGGGTGGACTCCAGGGTGACTAATGTGTATGATACCATGAATAATGATTAGCAAAGAGCTGAAAGTGAAGAGTTCACAGACCACCTCCTGTCCGAATGTTATGTGCCCAGACTCTTCTACCAAGTTCGAGATGCTCATTTAGCCAAAAGCAGTAAAGAATTAATAATTACTAAGATTCAGGCAGACACTTTCAACCAGCCCCAACAGCAGAAATCAGTGAAAAGCTTTGGGAGAAGCTGTTCTCATGAGAATTCCAGGTGTGGTTGGCTTTAATGAAAAGGTTTGCATAATTGGGGCAGTTTTAGAGCAGCCTAGAAAGGGAAGACTGAGCTGGTCAAAACTGCCCTGAAGGCAAGAACTTGACCCATAGCAGTAATAAATAGCATCATTTCTCTGAAGTCTGGGAAGCTGAGGGTTTCAGCTCAGATCCTCAAAGTAACTTAATCCTTTAATCAATAAAATACACTTCTCTAAATAGCCCTGAGGAACTGGACCTTGGAGCATGGACCTTGATCCACACTATGTGTTAACACCTGCTCAGGATATGACTTTTTGGGCAGTTCTATAAGGAATGACCCTCTAAAGACTTTGCAAACTGTTACATCTGGACTGAGTATCTCTCAGACCAATAAACAGACCTATCTGATGGGCAAATACAAATGTCCTGGAATATATAATAGAAATGGAATGGGAATTCTAATAGAAATTAAACTGGCTGAAGTATAGAAGTGCAAAATATTGATCAGTATGGCAACTGAATCTTAATGTGTTGCCACTTTGAGGACAGTTAAAAAGGCAGCAAGTGACTTCAGGCTCACCTAGCAGTGGCCAAATAGTCTTGTGTGAATGAAGAAGCAATGAGGTACCAGTCCAGGTGCTGTGTGGGCACTGATCATATCTGGCAAGGTGGCTGAAGTCCCAAGTATCAACTGCCCTTACCTTTTTGTGCCAAAGTCTCAGATGTCCAGCTCCTAAAACATGAGTTGCAGCATGTCCTGCAGAATAGAATTGCAGAATTCTGTCACAGTTTCTCCTGCATGTTTTGTGTAGGCAGAGAGGGAGACATCTGATGTCCTTATTTGGAAAAGGATCACAGGGTCACAGGATCACAGGATGCTAGGGGTTGGAAGGGACCTCTGGAGATCTTCCAGTCCAACCCTGCTGCCAGAGCAGGACCAGAGTCTACCATAGGTCACACAGGAACACATCCGGACAGGCTTGAAGGTCTCCAGAGGAGAATCCACAACTTCTTTTGGGGAGCCTGTTCCAGTGCTCTCTGATTTNTCTCCAGGCTGCAGAGACTCAACTCTTTCAGCCTGTCCAACTCTCATAGCCTATTCCTCATCAGGTTTCCTGCAGCAGTGCTCTTCCAGGTTACCCGAAGCCTTTGAAAACAGTTGTGCATTTATCACAGCCAAAGCCTGTCACCATTCAATCAACANATAGACATTGCTCAAATCCCCTCTCAGTCTTCTCCAGCCTAACCAGCCCCAGGGCTCTCAGCCTTTCCTCACCAGGCAGTGCTCCAGTCCCTTCAGCATCCTTGCAGCCCTCCCTTGGACTCTCTCCAGTAGATCCCTGTCCCTCTTGAACTGGGGAGCCCAGAACTGGATGCAATATTCCAGGTGTTAACTTTTGTGGATTTAGCAAAACCTCTTTAGAAAAGGGTGGGAAAAAAAACTCAGTAACTGAATTTTTATCTCTTTAATGTGGTCCTTCCGGCCTTGGGAATTTGAAATGCTNAAAAAAAAAAAAAATCATCTTTACACTATCCATATGTTAGATCCTCTTAAAAGGCTGTCACTCTCCTGCCTCTCACTGACAGCTTCTAGTGACATCCCATACAGACCTTTGCCATTGGAGTCTCTGATAACTAGAACGTCATTATAAGTGTTTAGCATGCAGATTGCCTAAGCAGTTCAAGATGAAGATGATTTCAAGTTTCCACCCTTAACTGGCTGCATTATCAGCATTAAACTGTGGCATAGTTATTAAGGATAACTAACAACACTCAATGCCATCAAGAGTTCATTTCTTAAGCAAAGAAAAAGGACTTGCTGCACATTTTAATGCATGCAGCTATTAACTGTTGTAGTCCAGAGGTTTGCTAACTGTTGTGTGGGTGGTTTTTTTTTTTTATTTCCAGTGATGGGTAACTTTTACAATTAATCTGAGTTAAATGATTAAGCCTGGGTAGCTAAGAACATTTTGGAACCCTCATTAAAGAGGGAAAAATACCTTTTAAGCAGCGTTTTAACTTTGGTTAAGCAGCAGTCTTAGGAGGAATGTTGGTTTCTTTCTGCTGTGGGCTGATTTGTCAAACTGCTATTAAGAATTTTCAGTTATAAAAAGAAAAAAAAAATTAAAAAAAAAAATAGAGTGAACCTTTATTTTTTTCCTCTAATTTATTACGCTTGATTACGCAGCTGGAATGGGAAGGTAGCTGCTGTTTGTAGTTAAATAACTCCTCACAATTTCTTAAAGAAATGATCTTCAAAGCTTTAATGGGTCAGTGGCTCAAGTACAAAGGAAAGATTGATTTTCATACTCCCACTCTTTGTTCCCAAAGTTTAAAACAGACACGTTCTGGTAAATTAGTTTGTCTATGTTATTAATGGAAGAACTTATTAAACTCCCATAAATACGTGGCGGTATCTTACTTAAAACACAGAATGCATTTGCTTTGAAAGTAAAAATAAAGAGTAACCCCCAAATACATGCCTAAAAGTAAACAGGGGGGTAATATTTTCATTTGATTTGGGAAAAGGGCCTCAGAAGGCAGCGAGCAGGAGGGTTGGGGGAGTTGCAAACTAGAGTAGGTATGCATAATGATGGATGGGACAAAGAGCGCAGGCTCGAGCCGGTGGAAAATATGTTATTTGCGTTTAATGAAAAGCATTCACAGGCTGGGTGAGTGGCAATGCTGAGGGGAGAGCAGCTACCTTAAGCAAGAAATATTGTCTGGGTGAAATACTTCTCTTAAGTAAGGCTGACGGGCACGTTCCTTGGCTGAGAGGAGAGAGGTTATGCTGCCGGCGCAGGAACGATCCTGGGGTCAGGGCAGGCTTCAATACGGGTGGAGAAAAAAAAGAGCTGCTGTTGAGAAAGAGCTGCTCTTGAGAAAGGTTGCTCAGGAGAGGTTCTGCTACATGGAGGGGATGTGAGGAGTGGTCTTTGGCTGATGTAAACTGCCAGGGCTCCTTCCGCATCAGCTGAAAGTCTGCACTGGGTCTCAGTCTTCTCCTACACAAGCGGAGACACTTGTGATATATTCTCATGGCCTCTGAGGTCACTGAGTTTCCCCTGATGATCTGCCTGTCTGTAGAAGGGTGGCTTACCACACTTAATCACCCTTTCTTTCACTCATCCAACAGCGTTTAGTTCTCCCTGTGAATAAATCTCCCACACCTCAGCAGTTCACAGGGTGGGACAGACCCTCAGAAACATTCCCAGCTGACCCCATCAACAGCTTCCAGGGGTTGCTGTATCAGGTGGGCTTTAGTCAACAAGAAATTCACTACCAAGGTTGCTGCCAGTGGTAAAACCACCCTCTGAACACCAGCTCAGGTGAATTGCTGCCTGCTAATGGAAGGGCAAGGTGCCTGTGACAGGTCGTGGGAGCATTACCAGTGTGTTGTTCAGCTAAACAGAGCTGGTCTGCATGGTCCCAGCTCCTGCTGGAGTTGGTGGAGCTTAGCTCCTGCTGCTGCTCCTGCTGCTGACTCTTTCTACAAGATTTAGTCTGAATGTCAGAGTTATGGGGTTAATTGAGGGAAGATAGAATTATAGAATCATAGAATGGTAAGGTTGGAAAGGACCTCAAAGATCATCCAGTTCCAATCCCCTGCCATAGGCAGGGACACCTCCCACTAGTACAGGTCACTCAAGGCCTTGTCCAACCTGGCCTTGAATGCTTCCAGGGAGGGAGCAGCCACAACCTCCCTGGGCAACCTGTGCCAGTGTCTCACCACCCTCACTGTAAAGAACTTCCTCCTAATATCCAGCTTAAATCTCCCCTCTTCCATTTTAAACCCATTGCCCCTTGTCCTGTCATTGCAAGACCTTGTCAATAGTCCCTCCCCAGCTTTCCTGTAGGCCCCCTTCAGATACTGGAAGATGTGGAGTTTTTACCCAGATGATGATGTCCCATAGGTGGGCAATGCAACATGGACTGTGGGGAAGTGGGTTTTTTTCCCCCCTGTCTTTATCCTTTTTGTTTTCCACTTCACCAGGGAAATTTGACATTGTGCCCAGTACAGTTTGAGATGGCAGCAAATTGTCCTTCCTTGATACAGCACAGTCTGAGAGGTGCAGGCTGTGAGCCAGGCAGTATAACCCAGAGGCAAGGACCACCTCACATGGAAACATGCTCCTGGTGGAGCATTCTCAAGGGGAGAAGGTCTTAGGTAGCATTTTTCCATCACAGCAAGCTGTTTCCTTCCAATGGAAAAGCCTCAGAGAAGTGATTTACACAGCCACTGTGAAATACCAGATCAGAGCTTTCCTAGAAAGTCTTTTGGGCTCCAAAGTATTTTGATTTTTTAGAAGACATCTCATTTCAACCACTGCATATCATGCATTCAAATTGAAAACAAAACAAACTCAAACCCCTCTAAACTCCAACAAATGTGATGAACTAATCAAAATGTTTGAATCTTCTGCTCCCTGTGCACTCATTCCTCCCTCTCCCTCCTCATCTGTGGAAAACTTCCAATGTTTTGAAATGGTTCTGGAGCAGAAATGCAAACAAAGCTTCCTTTATTTCTTTAGTAGTATCATCTCGTGGTTCTCTGGCATGATTATCCTGCCCAGTCCCAGCAAGGCTCCTCTTTCAGAGACATGACAACACCTCACTGTCCCCCTACAGCTCTCCCTACCAGAAAGGGCTGGGAGGAGAATTCTGTCTTGTTGTTAAATTGGGGGGAAATAAATCACAATCTGTGCTCCACAGCAGCTCAGGGAAGAGCATGCAAACCAAGATGTCAACCTCTAGTGCTGGTCACACAGGATCTCAGGGTGCTCCTGTTTACTGGGGATGGAGTGTTGCATTGCCTCCCAGTCACTGAAGCTCAATGTTCAAAGTGACTGCTTCTGTTCAGTCACTAGTTGGAAGAGTGCTACAGAACCTTGCTCCTTTTGGAGCTAAGTAAGCTCCCAGTTCTAAGCCTTTGCTTAATTTATTCATGATAAGACTATGTAAAATACATAACTTATAATGATAAGAATATATAAGAAAATATAAGTTTTGTAAGAATTTCTTCCAGCTCATCCTGCAGTACTTCAGACAGCAGCCAGAGACTCTCACCTTCATTTTTCCCAAAGCTGGGCAAGTAAGAAAATGTTCATCTTCTATTGTAAGACACACTCCATACCAGAGAACCATCTTATTAACCCTTCTCTGTCTCCTTCCATCCCAATTGGTATTTCTTAGACAAAGTGCTTCAATGACCCCAGCTTTGACCATTCATTACATATAATTTGTTATTTAGATAGAACTAGATCTGGGCTGGGGACTGTGACAGCAGAGGTGAGTAGGCCACTGAAAGTAATATCTGCTTGAGTTAATTTTAGCAATAGAGATGAATCAAACTCCAGGGACTTTGAGAGGAGAGGATACAGGTTCCAAATTTCTCTTTAATATGGGCTGCCTATGGAGCTTCACATCAAGAGGCTTGAGGGATCTGAAATCTGATCTTTGTCCAGGCTCATTTCTAGCTAACATGAATTGTACTAAGAGTTACAATGAAGAGGAAGGAAAAAAAAAAAAAAAAAAAGTAGGAAGAGCTACAATAAAGAGGGGAAAAAAACCATGGAAAGAAAATAAAACTGTCTGCAAATACCACTAAAAAAGAAAAAAAAAATCAAATGCTAGCAACCACCTGCACTAATGATACTGAAATGAACTGTACAAGCCCAGCATATGTCCAATTAAAAAACATCTCATGGTTGCTTGTTAGGACAGTCAGAAACAGAAACTTGTGGGCATAGTTACCAAGCACTTTGTCATCACACTGGTGATTGTAAAAGCTCATAAATGGGAATTGGAGCTTATTTCACTTCACACACCTGTGACAGTAAGCAGACTCCTATACCTGCCTGGGACCATAGGCTGGGGAGAACCCTGCTATTTTCTGAAGGAATGAGGTTCTTCATTCCATCCATGTTTTTTTTTTTTTTTTTTTTTTATCAGAGCTCCTCACTGAAGTGATTCTATTGCAATTGCCAGGGAGGACATGAAAAAGAGAGGTCTCTCTCATATCCTAGCAGATACATGAGTGTCTCATGCATGCCTTTTGTTTTCCTCAGCCCTCTGGACAGCACCAATAGCTCACAAGGGCAAGGCAAAGTGTGGAGATTGTCTGTGGGGTGTTTGCATGCAATTATATGAGCAGCCCTCTGCCAGGGGATTGGTGACAGCAAGGAAGGCAGCTTCAAGTCTGGCACAAATTCTGCTTGACAAGTAACTAAATGGGCTCCAGCCTTTGCCCTGAAATCTGTATTCACCAAATTTGCCATCCTCAGCTGCTTCTCAGGGGGCTGCTTAGAATCATAGAATGGTAAGGTTGGAAGGGACCTCAAGGATCATCCAGTTCCAACCCCCTACCATAGGCAGGGACACCTCCCACTAGTACAGGTTACTCAAGGCCTCGTCCAACCTGGCTTGTCTTCAAGCACTCACCCACAAGCAAGGGAAGGCAATGACATGCTCATGGGGCACCATGAAAGAAAGAGGTTCAGAAAATGGAATCACAGAATTAACCAGGTTGGAAAAGACCTCCAGGATCATCCAGTCCAACCTATCATCTAACCCTTCTAATTAACTAAACCATGGTGTCCCACGAGCCTCCTTTTAAACACTTCCAGGGATGCCAGAAACTTTACCTTCCAGTGTCTTCCTTGCTGCTGTCCTGGAGCAGCCACCACAGGAACACCCCCTTCATGCTATCCCTTCCCACCGAGCCCTGTTTGCTGCTCTGGTGAGCCTGGGGTACCATTTTCACACCCAGTAACGAGCTGTCTGTTTTGACTCACTGCCTGTTTTCAGCGCCTGCTTTGCCTCTGCTAATTTGCAGAGCGGCAGGGTCTGGGGGAAACTTGCTCCGCGACGGTGCAGCTCCAGGAGTGACAATCCCCTGAAGGCTGAGGGTCTCCCAGGAAAACCTGGCCAGGGTAGTAAGCAGGAGAGCATCTGTCCCTTCAGCTCCTAAGTGTTCGGTTGTTAAACGAGACTGTGTCTCCTGGCACTGGCGCTCAGAGGAATGCGCTTCGCTGTTGCGCTTAGGCTGAGCACTAAGGGAGCTGTGGGTAGACAGAGGAAAAAAAAAAGAGAGGAAAATCTGTCCGGAGCATTTTCGCCTTTTTACCAACAGAGGGATTTGAGAGCCTTTCTCCATCTGCAGGCTCTGGCAAGGATGTAGCCATAGGAAACGAAGGATGTGCCTGCGTACAGTTAAAAAATGGCCCTGTGGATGCTGTGTCGTGTTGAGCCAATGTTTTTATGTGTGGTACATTTTCCAGGAGAGGTTCCCTGAGACACAGGCTGAGAAAGCCCTTCCTAGGCACCAGAGAGAGTGATCTGCTGCTGGACCGGAGCCATCGTCTGCTTAATAGCTCAGAGCTACATGCACACCCATTTGGGTCAGGAAGTCAAAAAATAATGTAACACCAGATTGAATTTAAATCGTCTGGAGGTTGTAAGCAAGCAGAATATGATTGTGGTGCCTGGATTAGTATTTTCCTCTTTTGGAAAGCACCGTGGAATCATTAATGTGTGTAAGTGACTAGGCAGGTGTTGCTTTTACATCTCATTTATAAGGAAAAACTTCCAAAGAGGCATTGGTTTTTAACTGCTGGATCCACAGAGAGGTAAGATGCCACTTACAGATGAACCATCCCTGTTCTCCTAGCACAGGAGGTTTTCCCCTGTGACTGTGGCATTGCCAAGCCTCTTCTATCCACATTTCTGATCCGACCTACCCTAGTGCTCGCTTCTAATCAGTTCATTTGTCCTCATCTCTATTTATTGTCTGATGAGCTTTTTAAAATGGCAATAATCATGCAGCTCCCTTGCTTGCTTGCTTGCTTGCTTGCTTGCTTTCAAGCATGCTGGAGAAAGGGCTTTATTAATGCTGTGACTGTAATGCTGTGTGTGCGAGCACGCCTATGCATGTGTGCCGAGCTCTGACAAGATTACAGCCAGAGATGGGCTGACTACAGGCTACATCCTATTTAGGCTTCTGCAAAGATTAGAAAGAGAAATCTCCCTTTTGTCTTTGAAGCATGAATGGATGCTGAGCTTTCAGCAGTCTGCAGACTGCTGCAATTCCTCTGGAAAAACAACAGTAACTTTTAAATTAATGATGTGCTGTTAAAACAAGAGATTAAAAAAAAAAAAAAAAAAGTCAGTATCTGCACTCCTCTCTCCCCCTTTTCACCCAGCTGAACTGTACATGGATATTGGATCTCTTTTGTTGGCAGAAATTCCAGTAATCTCTAAAGGACGTGCTTTTGCTGCCTTCTCAGGCTGCCTCACTGAAGAGAATTCCAAAGATTTCTGGAAAAGCTTTTTTTTTTTTTTTTAACCTAGGCAGCAGAGCTCCCCTCCTCATACCCCTGCCCCCCAGTATCATTATAATTTATAGGATTCCTATGACTATGTAACCACTCTGTGATTACATGGCAAATACTTCACAAATACACAATAATCACAAGTTCATGCAGATTACTCAGTAAATACATTCGAAGCAAGAAAAGAGTCCAAAGATTAATTGTCCCTTAACTCGCAGCATTTAAATTATTTTTCCCCTTTAAATGTGCAAATAAATCTGCAGCGACTTCAAGGCTGGCAGAGAAGAGGTTATGATGGCTCTGATCTGAGAGGAAAAAATGAAATTTGACAGGCATGGATTATTTAAGGCATGCAGACGTGAGCCATGTAAGCATTACACTTTGATGCAAATCATAGAGGAAAGCGCAGGAGGGATGGGCTGTGCAGAGAAGTAGTGGACCAAGTTAGGATTTCCTCCCATCCACTTGAAATTGAAACAAATAATCATTTAATGGCAGTGCAGCATTTACATTCCTTGTGGCATGCATTAATGTCAGCATCTGGGACCAACATTTTGACAATTCTATTAAAATGCTTCACCATTCCCTATCTAACACCTGTTAGCTCTAATTTTCTTTCCTGAGACGTACATCAGTAGACAGTGTAGATTCCAAATCATTTATCACTTTTAAAGTGCTTCCATATGAGCTTTTTGGGGGGCTTATCTTGGCCTTAGGAAAACCTTTTCTGAATGTATTAAAATTCAGGACTTAGGGGGGGGGAGT